>CAIGRO010255865.1:0-13275 GCA_903798355.1 Fraxinus baroniana
GACTTACCCCTTGGTACCTCGGTTAAAGATATCTTTTGACGTAGTTAACGAAATGTTGGTACCGTTATTGCTAGTGGCAACTCTGCCGCGGAAACGAACGTCACCATTTCCGTTCGAGCTTCATCCTCTGAATACATCCATGTAGAAAGTGGCGTAGTAGTAGTAGTAGCATCGGCTTCTGGAGTACCAAATTGTAATTGTGTTTGGCCATCTGGAAGAAGCCCATGTTTGGCCGAACATGACTTGTAGTATCGGTTGAGGTTAATGGTTCCAATGCCTTTTTGCCATACCAGTCGTTGGTAGCAGTATTTACATACTACTTTAGTTTCTGGAAGTCCATCGACCACACGACCAGTGAGAACCAATTTGAAATCATTTTGCATGCTTCTTCCGCTTTCTTTTCCCTCTTACATTGGGAATAGTTAATGTAAGTTCTTCATCTTGTTCCAAATCAATTGGTATACTAGCTGCAACATCAACGTCATTCAAATCAATTGGATGACTATCACAAACGTCGAAATCTTCAATATTTTCGGGGATTGGTAATTCATTGAGACCAGAGAATTCATTCCCAATTTGATTTTGGGCAGATGTTTGTGTTTCGTTCTTCATGCCGAACAAGTTTTCAACAAATTATTGTGAATTCATTTGTTATGAATAATAGAAATTGAATATCGAATTGAGAAGTGAATGAAAATTATGTAGCAGTGTATGAAATGAATTGTAAAATAGCAAGAAATAATGTAAAAAAATGTAGAAGATGATTATAGAATGAATGAATGATATTATTGATAATTGATAAATAGAGTTTGAAGAATGTAAATTGTAGAGAGTATAATATAGTAAATAATGAGATATTGATATTGGTGGGAAAAAATGGTTGATTATGGTGGGTATTTATAGAGGAAAAATTATGAAATTGAAAGAAAAAAAATTCAAAGACCAGAACGGTCACTCACTTTTCAATTTTTTTTAACGAGCCACGAGCTACGAGCCAGGCTCCTGGGCTGCTCGTCGAGCCGCTCATTTTTTGACGAGCCGATCCTGGTGAGTCGCCCGCTCAGCTCGTCTTTTGATGAGTTCGAGCGGCTCGTGGTCGTGAACAGCACGACCCGAGGGATCGAGCCGATGAGCCGCTCGACTTGATTGCTACCTCTAGACAGGATGGAGCAATTGATGATGGAAATGAACATTAATTATGAATCTATGGTGTCTATGGTGAAATGATTGGGAGTAGGGCAAACCACAAGGAGAAACATCTCAAATCAGTAGTGGTAGTCCTATGAAAGATGACCATCACTTTGGAAATACACTAGAAGCTAGAAAGGCTAGGATGAATACCAAATTTCCCAAAAACTGATTTTCCTTATTTTGGAGGAGAATGTCCTAGAGAATGGTTGAGGAAAGCCCAAAAATATTTTTAGATACATCAAGTAGCTAATGAAATGAGGGAGGGAATAGCTGAGATGTATTTGAAGGGGAAAGCGTACATATAGTTTCATCTTCAAACGTCCCAATGTTGATTGGGACATGTTTTCAAGAGAGGTTTGTAGACGATTTGTTGGATGAGGAGGAAGACATGGAAATGGAAACTAATGAAATTGGAGATCCAACTCTTAGCAATGGTAATCATCATGAAAATGAGGCTACAGTTATTAACGCTCCGAAAGTCGAAGGGAAAAGAAGTGGGGATGTGGCTTTTTCTAGGAGAGCTCCACTTGAACGACTACTAGAATGCAATGGAGACAAAGTTCTAAAGCCAGAAGGTGGTGCCAAAGTCCAGAAGTTCACAGAGTGGGCTCTTAAATGTGCAAGTGTCCACTCTCATTGCCAAGAAAATGGAGATGAAGTAGGCTGCAACTCTGCCCTACATCCATCTGCTTTTCAAGCCATTGTAGATCTTGCTGGCAACGATCTTACCGGGAAAGATTTTACCGAAACAATTGATGCAGAATGCTTCTATTCTGTATCTTCTTAGAGATGGTGACTGGGCGGGGCACCCCCTTCCCACTTTGCCACTCCATCGCCCCTCCCCACCTTAGACTGGGCAGGGTGGGTTGGGGGCGGGCTTGCCCCGTTTAATTTTTTTTTTCAAAAATTTTCAGTTAACTAATTTTTTTTAAATTTGTAGTTATTTATTTATTTTTTATTCTTCATGGGACGGTTCGGGGTGGGGCACCCCTCCCCACCCCACCAACCATTCGGGACAAGTTTTTTTCGCCCCATTCGAGGCGGGGCCAATTTTATTGTCATCACTAATTCTTCTTTAGTTCAATTGATCATGATTGGGCATCTGGTATATCAGCCACTTCTATCCAAAGGTTGTTGGACATGCTGGTTGAAGGTGGGGCAAATAATTTCAACCAAGCATATGTCGATTTGTACTACTTGCTTAATCCAAGGATGGTAAAGAGAATGAAGCAATGGCTAACAACATACCAAAAAGGCATTCTGATTTTGAACTTTGAGGACAAGGTTAATTTAAGAAAATGGGATGTCATGGACTCTTGCTTATTGGACCATTTACCTTTATTGATCTAATTGGGCTTGTATTGTTAGTGAGCTAGCCCAAAACCCTTATTGTTTGGGTCTATATTTAGTGGTATCTTTGCATTTGGAAAGGGATTGATAAACTGAATTGTGGTTTCCTCTTCCTCCCGACTTCTTCTTCTCCGGTCATCTTCTCGGTTTCTCCAGCTTCCTCCTCTTCTCGGTACTTCTTCTCCTCTCTGCGGTTTCTGATCTCTTTTCTTTGTTTCTGTTTTTCTTCTTCTTCCTCCTCCTTCTCTTCTTCTTCTTCTTCGCTTCCATTTCTCTAAATCTGAATACTCTTCTTAGTTCTCTGATTTTCTGCATTTGCCCTTCTCCTTTCTCTTTACATTTCACTATTGCATTGTAATTTCATTCCAACTAATTGATTTACAACTTGGGTTATTGATTCCTAACTGACTGCTTTCAATTGTGTGTTGAACTTGAGTTGAATTTAGTTTTTGAACTTGAGTTGAATTTAGTTGGTTTTGGTTGAAGTTGAGCTCCAACCATTACATAATTATAATGGAAAATTTGTGTAAGACGTAGAAGTTCGTTCTTCAGGAATTCCCTAATCACAGTTGTTTCCTCAGTTTAATGAAATCTTGTGGCAAAAATTTGAAGTAAAATTTAATAAGCAAGCTTCTTATTAAGAGCCCGTTTGGTACAAATTAAAATCCGATTAAAATTTAAAATATAACCGTTATTGGGTCACACTCGTCTAATAAAAGTCAACAATAACGACTAGTTTTTCAATTTTAATTCGATTTTAATCTCCACCAAATGGGCTCTAAATAAAATTTGTTTTTTTTTTTTTGCTTTATTAATCAAGATTTTGCACTGTTATTTTTAAGATTCTAGTCAATCCATGATGCAGCATGTTTGATTAGAACCAATGTTTTGATAATGGGATCAAACATTGATCAGGAGAAGAAAATGGTCAATGATTAAAGGGTCGAATCGACTATCGAGGTTACTTTGAGGTCGACCCGAAAATTTAATTAATTAAATAATTAAATTTTATATAGATATGTATTGTTTAAAAAACAAATTATTATAGATATACACTTTTTAAAAAATAAATACTAAATTTAAGAATTTTTTTATATTTAACTTTTTAATAATCATTTCATTACATAATTCATAACCTGCATAAATAGAGATAAAGGCCCAAAGGTTACAAACCTAAAAAGCTATACCAAAAGGAGGCACGACAATTTTTCTTTCAATTTTTTATTTTTTCATTTTTTCGGGCGGCTTCTTCTACATGTATATGTCATATGAATGGATGGAAGTCTCTTCACATAACTTGAAAAGTGAGGAAAGCTCCATTTTCAGGTATCTTTATCTATGCCGCTGATTTTTTTTCTTTTTGCAAGGTAGTCGAAAGACTCGTTAAAACGTTTCCGGCTCATCGATCTCCGGTCGAACCAGTCTTTTACCGGATTTTTTTTATCGGTTTTGTGTTAATGGGTACCGGCCTAAAACCGAACCGGTCGCCGGACAGGTTCACGGGTCCCTGTTGAACCGGCCGAGCCGGTCCGGTTTTCATAGCATTGGTTGGAACGACTGTTATTTTTACAGTATCTACTGCCCATCTGGATTTTTTCTTGAAATATGAAAAACTCTTTTGAAGAGTGTTGGATGGCTGTAGTATATTGTATAAAATTACTATTTCTCTTGGTGATTAACTGATTATGATGATGAATTTTCCTCTTTTTTTGGGTTTTACTGTTGATATGGGAAGGGTTATGTGTAATGGCTGCGAATTTTTCCAAAAGCTTCCATATTTGAAATTGAGGTCCTATTCTGATGTTGCTGTGAAATTTATGTATACATACACGCATAACCTTTCGTGTCAGTCAATGGTCGAGTTTGACAGTGCCTAGATTTTAATTGCTGGATGATGCTATGATATAGATAGACCATTACTTGAATTTCCATCCTTTAGTGTATTGCTGTCCAGCTCTTTGATCAGAGTGGTGCATGCATCGTTCTCTAATATTTGTAATTTGGATTTAGATGTGTTATTAATTTTTAGCTGACTAATTTTAATGAAAGTAACTTTTGCTAATTTTTTCTGTAGGACTGTAAGTACACGCATATTGGTCATTTGGAAGCAAACGGGGCTTGTGAGCATTTTTTGAACCTAACGTCACAAAAGCTTGTTCTTTAGAATCAACACTTTGAACCATACAAGTAATTTCTACTTGTAAAATAAGCTCCAACTGCTTATATACTTTTTCTCAGACTTGGTGAAAGTTGCTATAGTTTTCTACTACATTTGAGCTTAATCATGTTCTGAGATTATATTTCAGTTCTTCTAATGAATGACCTAGTACTATAATCTTTCAACTAGGTATTTATTTTTATTTCTAATTTCGGGGGAAATTATAATTTCCACCATTATTTTTGTTGTTATGGGGCCTTGATATTTGTATTGTTAATCAGATAAATACGATATCATGTATTTAAACGAACAGTGTGAATTTTGTACTTCTCTCTACTCTTTTTCTTCTTCTTTTTGTGTTGTATAGTCAAGGAGGAATGATTTTCTCTTAGTATGTGTTTGATTGCAAGCATGTAATTTGGATGGAAAGAAAATAAATTTTAGGCAATTGAATTGCCTAGAACTTATTTGCATGAAAATTATTAATTAAATGTGTTTGATTTGTTTAATTTTCAACCTAGAAAATATTATACTTGTCCATCTTTATTGATAGGTAGATGAGAGAGGGGGTAGATGAAAGAGGTAGAGAGAGAGAGTGAATTGCCAGGAAAATAAAATCCTCCCCCACCTAAAGAAAATATTTTCCTTGTTTTCGAGAAAAATTGGTTGCATAATCAAAAGTAGGAAAATATTTTTCATGGAAATAAATATAAATCAAACAACACAAAAGTAGGAATTTGGGTGTAAAAAAGATATTTTCCATGAAAAATATTGGCAATCAAATGACTAAGCTTGTGTATGTGCCTTGAATGGGTTTCTTGTTCATCTATTTGCTTACTTTCTTTGAGCCCATAAACATAAGTTTTTTTATTGCAGATTATAGTTTTTTGAAATGATAGAAGGCACCCGTTTTAGGCTCAAAGGGTGGCAGCAGGCCGCTGTTGCACTTGGATCCGCCGTTGGGGCTTTACTAGATCCAAGAAGAGCAGATTTGATAGCTGCATTGGGAGAGACAACTGGAAAGCCTGCATTCGAGAGGGTTCTCGAGAGGATGAAGAGAAGTCCCGAAGGCAGGGTAAATCTCTCGATACTTTATAATGATATTTTATAGTTTATTTATGACAATTGTTCATGTAATTCTTTTTTGGTCTATTTAATAGTTTTTATGAGCATCTTACTTGGTGTGATGCTGTTATTCTTGGTGTCTTTGACGAGTAGGGCTTCATCTCTCTGTCGTCTATGCTACTGAAGTTGTATTTCGAGGATTGGTCATCATGCAGTGTGTGTATTTAACAAAAGTTAATACGTGGCTCAGTGAGAATTAATGACGTGTTTGGTGCTAATTCTTCATCAGCTTAAAATTGAAAAATTGACCGTTGCTTTGCCAAGGTAGACCCCACCTCTGAGATGGCTGGTCAAAAAAGACGACCTGATTTTACGCGTAAAGGCTATGAAATCAATTTTTTTGCTTCAAAAAGCAGGCCAGACAGCCGCTAAATATGCTGTAGCATTTTATGAAATCCATCGGAAAGTAAGATATTAAATGGATTAAGTAGGACATATCTATTGAACATACCTGATACCACCTTATTGCTTACTGAAAGAAGGTTCCTCCTCAAATTACAGAAACTATTGATTTCATATTATTAGAGCTTTTGGAATTTATGAAGCTGGTTTCCCTAAATGTAAAAATGGCTATAAAATCCTTCTGACCATATTATACCAGCTACATCACTAAGTAGACCAATCAAGATTTTTAATATAAATAATGAGAAACCAAAAAGAGTAATGTTATTTAGCATGACTAGTTCTTATCACCAATTTAGGTGGTAGTATTAGTGACATTAAATTACACGTTCAGTTAAATGAATTACATAATTTTACATTTAATTGAACATATCATATATCATATATTGTCACATAGAGCACTATTCGTGCTATATAGCATTATTCAATTAAAAATGATTAAAATGGCCAGCTATTTCTATATTAATTCTGCTATAAGGATAGTCATGTTATTTCTTTTCTTTTCTTTTTCTGAATTTGTACACTGTGCCATGTTGGCAACTTTAACTATCCTAGAAGCATCAACTGGCTTTGAACAACATAAAATGCATTATGATTGACATGCAACGCCTTGTATTTTCACTTTATAGTTTCTAACTTTTTTGTGATCGATAAACTCGTTACAGAAATTAATTTGCCTGTCGTCAGCCGACTTTGATCTCTGAAGCATAATCTTTTGCCGGGCAAAATAGCTCCTCCTTTAGATATTGTATGCATGTGGTAACGAAGTCAAATACTGTTATTTTGTAATCCTTAATTTTTGTTCAAGATTTTATTTTGCAAGCATTTTATTCCAATAAATTTGGTGCTTTGCAATTTAGTCTGTGTATGGTGACACTAGACAAGAACATCATCCAATTTACATAACTAGCCCATTAGAACAAGTGATTCTTGAACTATTGAACTCGAAGACCTCTTTATGGAAATTGATATATTTTCAACTCTACATGCACTGACATGGTTACATTTCTCATTTAGCTTCCATCATGAATTTTGTGTTGGTCTAGCGTTACATTATTTACATGCTGTGACTTATCGAAAGTTGAAAAATATGCTTGTTAACAAATAAAATATTGTTTCATTGTACGAGATGAACTATTGTCTATTGCAGGCAGTACTGTCAGAGCACCCTCGCGTCGTCTCTGCTAATGTGGGGCATGCATGGGATCTACCACCTAATACTTTTGGTGCTGCTTATGCAAAATTTATGGGATCGAGGAATTTCTCCCCCGATGATCGACCACCAGTCCGCTTCATGGAGACAGAAGAAGTAGCATATGTTGCTATGCGTGCACGGGAGGTTCATGACTTCTGGCACACCCTATTCGGACTTCCTACCAACTTGATAGGTGAATCTGCACTCAAGGTTATAGAATTTGAACAAATGCTACTTCCTATGTGTGCCTTGTCTGTCATAGGGGGTACTGCAAGGTTCACCGAGAAGCAAAGGAGATTGTTCTATAAGCATTACTTCCCATGGGCCCTCCAGGCAGGTATGCAATGTTCTGACTTAATGTGTATCTATTACGAGCGTCACTTTGATGAGGACTTGGAAGATGTTCGGCAAAAATGGGGAATTATTCCTGCTCCTCCTACACCATATGCAGCCTGAATCAGATGATTACCTTCGAAAAGACGAATTCGGTTGTTTGTCCTGTGCACTTACAGGTTGTTCAGTAGGATGGGCTGGATAGTAAAGAAGTAATAGAAGTTAAGATTTGGTCCATTGTATTGTCGAGTCTTGTCCTGGAAGAGAATCCTTTCCTTCTGTGGTTATGTGCGTTAAGACAATTTTGGATAAATAACGAGCATGTTTGCAAGCTTGAAATCATGTTAATTTCCATGAGATATTCTGGCAACTGTATATGAATATTAGAAATGTAAATTTGGCAATTTAACAAGAAAGCATTAGTAATACTTCCCCTTTTGCAAGAGGGAATTATTTTAGGTCGTATTTAATAGTATAATATACAAATTTTCAACTTTTTTCATGTAATATTGTGTAGCACCGTCAATCCACCTTATCAAACATGTATCTAAATATTGTGCATCCAATATCTTTCTCATTTTCATGGACCTTCGTATTTACACCGATGTGATTTTTGATACTTCTATTAAGAGTCTGTGTAGCGCTCGAGGCTTTGAGAAAAATGGCGAATGGTCTGAGCCCTTCAACTGAAAAACTTGCTTTGGCTGATTTGATTTGATCATGGCCTCTTGAAGGGGGAGAGGAATGGCAAAATCTTCTTCTGTTTTTATATAAAAACTTGGGATAGAACCATAATTTGCGGGAGAAAGGAAAATCTTGTCTGCTAATGGTGCAAAAGGGACTTGCCTCATTGATACTGATGCTAATGCAATGTCCTGGATCAAGAAAAGTTAGAAAACCCGAATAAGACGAGTCAAAAGGGGGGAAAAAAAGGTACTATAAATTCATCGATTGCACAATATAATGATAAATACCTTTGTAGATGTTCTGTTAAATAAGAAGTCATCTAGTAATGATTTGTCTAAATCAATGGCAGTCGGTGGATGGCTCTTCCCATTTGCATACGAAAACTTCCAAGCGTGTTGGTTTAGATCATTTAAGCACGACTGCACAGCACAAACAATTAGTCGAATACTTTAAAGAGAACTTTTAAGCACAGTCAAATATGTTCTTAGCTCAAAGAAACGTAGGAATCGATATGACAGACAGAAAAATGCAGTCAAGTCTCTTATTTTATATCATACTAGGTGGCATGGCACTTCCGTCGAAATATTAAGGAGAAAGATGCAAACCTTTTGAGAGAAGACATCAAGAATACTCTGCCCACTATTCAACATTGCTGCTGCAACAAAAATTGCTTTAGAAACTTTTGCTGGATACAACTCCATTGCATAGGAAACACAAGCTCCACCAAAATCATGTCCAACCAAAATCACCTGAATTACAATTTTTTTTGCTTAATATTTGAAATTGCTAGAAGTGCACAGCTGAATAAAACCAAGAAATACAAATACTATAGGATCCATTTTAAATAGGCGTAGGTTGCGTTTGTGAAAAGGAAGTATAGGAAGGAGGCAAGGAACATACCTTTTTTCCATCTTCAAGGTTTGCTAGAAAATCAGTAAGAGGTTTAGCATATTCTGCTAGAGTTGTGATGCAATTTATGTCACATGAATTGAGTCCAGAACCAGTGAGCTCTATGGCTTCAACTTCATGTTTGCTGTCCTTCAGAAGGGCTATGATTTTATACCAACACCATGCACCAAAACCACCCCCATGAACTAGGACAAAATGCATCTTATCAGACTTCTCAGTTCCTACATCCTAGAAAACAGAAACATGCGAAAAATTAAGTACTAAAATGACAAAAATTTAATTGCTTTGATGTAAATCTAAATGTCTTATAATAGCTCAAACTACAAGAAAAATTAGTTTAAATTTGAGAGAAACAAAACTTCGTAGACATATCAGTATACATCTTTGGCTTTGCTTAAAAAAAATGATTTTTCCAGCTTATTTGGATAGTATGCAGCAGCAAAAAAAATGGTGTTTTTAAGCATGATCAAACACGCCGTATCATTTGCTGTACAGAATACATAGCACATCTGTTGGAAAAAAAACTTGAGCAGGACATAAAGACTTATCAAGTTACCCAAGGATATTGTCAAATTAATTATTATTATTAAGTAGCCCACAAGAATTGTTGGTAGCCAACAATTTTCCAACAAAATAAGTCATTGAATTATTAATGTTCCACACAAATTTCTCACCTTTTTAAAAGTCAACAGGCTACTACCTAGCCTTGTATTATGGTTAATCAAGAATGCAATTTGCCTTAATTATCAGAATTTCATCTAAAATCTATACAAATTCTCCATACTAAATCAATTCAATTTCATAGAAACAATATTGTCAATTGTACCATTAAAATATGGTAAAAGTTAAGGGTTCCTCTACAAGGTTCGTCCCAAAAAGTGGATAGCTGAATATTTATGCAATACCAGTTGTGTTGGTTCTGAGTGAAGGAGGAGGCTATTTTTCAAGGATGAGATGAATAGAAACCTTATTTTAAAACCTTGATAGAAGAAATCCTCTGAAGGGAAAAACAGACATATTCAGCACACAAATGAAGAAAATCAGATAGCAAGACACTAATATCTTTATCATTTTTTTAATTAGAATGAAATTAAACAATGCTTCAAAGAAAGTTAAAAAAAGAATTGAGATAAAGAAACTCAGAAAAAGCGTCATAAGGTTCTTATTAAAGTCATGTGACATCAGAACCTGGTGAATGATCTGCAAAGCCTTTGAGCTGGAATCCGAAACCGAATAAGATCGCTTTTGCAACTTCTTCAGTTTGTTTGATGATGGTGGAGGATGCTTAACAGAAATTGAACGGTCCAGATTAAGAAGATCACCATTTTGCAAGTGATGATGATACAACATAGACGCAACTAGAGCTTGCTGTTTGATGTAAGAATCATCAATAATTTCTCCTTTTTTTGAAGAAGAAGATGCTAATTTTCTTGATTTTTTATTATCAGAATTGGATATCCATGGAGGAAGTTGATCTGATGATGATTCTTTGGATATTTTTTGAACTGTGGGAGAGAAACACGCAAATGAATTTCCCATTCTTATTGGATGAAAGTCAAATAAACTGTAATGCGTGTACTATTAATATATATTTATAATGAATGAGAGAGAGAGAGAGAGAGAGAGAGAGAGAGAGATTTTATATAAATTTTCAAGCTTTACCTGTGTTTTGAGTGGTTTTTCTACCTTTCAAAACGTCACGTTCTGTTAAATATGGGACGAATAAATATTGCAATGACATAACTAAAAAGGTAACGACATAATGGCATAAATATCATTTCAAATCACGTCGTCCATTCCATCTCTGCATTTACCTAACCACAGGTTAGGTTTTTCCAAAGATGACACTACAAAACTAAAACTACTGTTTTTTCTTCTAGATGGCTGTTAGACAATGCCAATTATTATTATTTTTTATTTTTTATTCCCTTTATTTTTTATTTTTTTTTCTATTTTGGGGGTTGGGGTTGGCAGTCTTATTTGTGGCTTGAAAAGTCATTGTTGAAAATTATTTGGTATCTTGTTGAGACTTTCAATAAACAAAAATAGTGGTTTGTCCAATCGGTGACTCAAACGCAAAAGGAGAATACAATACATAGACCAAGACCAAAGGAATATGTACGCCAAATTTGAAAAAACTTCGAGGTTTGATTTGCTCATACAGAATCCTCTTCTATAATTAAACAAACGCTTTCGTAAACATCCATGTGTGGATTGAAGAACTGCCCTACTTGTACCGGTTGTGTGTGACAAACACCCTAACCGGTCCCCTCACAATAGAGGGGGCCCACCTTTTTTTGAAATTTTTTATTCATGTGGGGCCAACTATTATGTGAGAGTTTGTCAACTTTTTTGTCAAATAATTTTGTACAATAAGCTTTATTCGTGGATTGAATGGCCATAATTTCACCGATATCAGTGTCCACATCACATCAAACACTAAAGTCTTCGAACACGTATTGAAGGACATGAGCAAAGACACATCGAGCCCTTGTCATAAGTAAATAGAAAAAAATTTAAACGAAAATATTTTTGTAAAAATTTGACTCTCCTTCCCACAAAAGCTTAGCGTCACAATGAATTTTGATACACAAACATACAACCATGTTAGGCTTACAAAATTTGTTGACAAAAACCTTGACAAAATGCAAGGTGGCGCCCCCCAATTGGTGGGGAGCCTGCCGCCNATCGAGCCCTTGTCATAAGTAAATAGAAAAAAATTTAAACGAAAATATTTTTGTAAAAATTTGACTCTCCTTCCCACAAAAGCTTAGCGTCACAATGAATTTTGATACACAAACATACAACCATGTTAGGCTTACAAAATTTGTTGACAAAAACCTTGACAAAATGCAAGGTGGCGCCCCCCAATTGGTGGGGAGCCTGCCGCCCAAATAGCTTTATTCCACAAACATAACATGCCCATCCTTTTGAATATTAAAACCAAAGAATGTAGTCTTCTGTTTCTTTTTCTTGAAGAAACTTTCATTTGATCAGACTCACTTATTGGCACCTTTCCTTCCATTAAGGGAGTGTTAAATGTTAATTGGGAAAAATCGAGCCCTAACTTGGCTCATCTATGCACAAGCAACACGAGCCAGCTCGGCTTGCCATTTTTTTTTTCTTTTCTTTTTTTTACTGAAATTACATATTTATCTCAATTTGACTTTGCCAACTCATGAGCGAGCGGCACACCCCTGTTAACACCCTACCTCCCATCCTTTCGTAAAGATTAATGTTAATAAAATATAGATTATGTCAATACATAAAGATGTAAAATATTCTCCTCTTTTTTTATTCACACTTTAAAGGTATATTCACTACACAGTGCAACTGAAAGGTAATTCGAACACCAATTGAATGTTTACTTGCATAAATTAGATTGAACTCAACAATCTTAGATAAATGATTGATGTAAGAATGTGTGGTTAAAAGGTAAGAAGTATTTTTGGGTTTACGTGTAATATTATTTTATTGATAGAATGTGTGGTTGAAATGGAGTCGAGCTCCGAAAGTAATCTCTTTGCCATGCATACTATACATTTGGGTTCTCAATCTATGACGTCACACGACACAGGCAATGGAAGTGTACAAGATCCCAAATGTTCTAATAGCAAGGGCACACTAAGGAAACTTCGGGAAAAAAGCCCGTTGGAGTCGAGTTCGAGAAAAACAAAGGTAAACGTTAATGTTTTGTTTACGTATGATCATTAGAATTAATATCACTCATCAAGCATTCCGATGTGATGTAGGAAATGTCGAATTCAAACAAAGGAAATAGAATGAGAGTACAGAAAAAAAAAAAAAAAATCTGGGACAGGATGCACCCATTCTTTCGACACCTGAACAAGTACAACTAACAATGCCCATACCAACCTCATATTCTCAACTCCTACTGGCTAGTATATGCATAATATTCAATGTA
>CAIGRO010255879.1:0-10656 GCA_903798355.1 Fraxinus baroniana
TGAGGTTTTAACTCACTAAAGTCCTTGTACATTGTAAAGCTAACACTTCAATTGTACAAACCCATGTTACATTTTAACATAGGACGAGTCTCAGTCGATGTATTGCACAACTTATTTAAGTTAAATGGTGACATTTGGATCAAATTACACGTGGTCTCATCTTCTTGGCCGAAGCATCAAGTCCTAGCCATCACCTTATTGACCTTCTAGCCTTACAAAGCATTAAATGTTCTTACATTTGACAAGACAAGACATAAATACACTTTTTACAAAAATCACATCATTCATTCGAATAAGATCTTTATCATGAGTTCAATCTTTGCACATGGACCGTCATTAGTTGAGGAGCCTCGGAATTACTTGGACATCAAATTCAAGAAGATGCCTCGAAAACATCAGAGCCTCAGAATAAGGGCCTAGGATGTACATGAGCATCAGATAACAACGGAACCTCGGAATAAAGGTCTCAAATGTACATGGGCCTCGGATAATATAGCCTCGGATGTACATGAGTCTCGAATAACAACGGAACCTCAGAATAAGGGCTAGGATGTACATGGGTCTCAGATAACAACGGAACCTCAAAATAAGGACATCGGATGTACATGGGCCTCGAATAACAACGGAACCTCAGAATAAGGGTCTGGGATGTACATGGGCCTCAGATAACAACGGAACCTCGAAACAAGGGCCTCAGATGTACATGGACCTCGGATAATATAGCATCGGAATAAGGGCATCGGATGTACATGGGCCTCGGACAATAGCAAGAGGTCGACGGCCTAGTTTAGATAGTCACGTGACAGTACCTAGTAACGAGTCATAACAAAACTTAAAAGACCGAAACACATGGACAAGAAGTTTAACCACCTCAAATGCAAATTTCTTTTAAATAAGAATACACTGTATTTTAATGCGAACTAAAATAAATAAAAGTGCATTAAAAGTTAGGAAATCTATGCACGATCACACAAAAACATTGAAAAATATTTATATCTCATATCAAAATCGAAAAGTTACATCCATTAAAAAAAAAAAATTATGGATTGATTCATCTAAAATTTTACCATTTTTTATATTTTAAAATTTGGATCATACTATATGTACTAAATTTTTTACCTAATCCTTTGTCGACTACTCACAATAGGGGGTGAGGACCACATTTTGGGTTCGCGTGCATGTTTTAAAGCGCGTGAAATTTCAGTGACCATTTCTGTAAGTTTTAAACTTTTGTGACCGTTTTATAATTTTTACATAGGTTCAGTGATCGTTTGTGAAATTAACCTTTACTTGTTTTGATGGTAAGATGAGTTATTTTTAACATAAATAACCTTTTAAATTAATAAAAAAACTTATCAAATATGGCCCATTTGAGCCATATTTTTTTCTCACTAACATGAAAAATATGACTGTTATCCATCAAATCAACATTTAAATTCAAATTTTCTATCTCTTGTATGGGCCCCAATAACGACTATATTTTTCATTCTCATTTTCAAAAAAAATTAGCTCAAACAAGCCCTATATTTGTAAATATTTTGTCCAAAAAGTATTACACTAAGACAACCATTATTTAGGAAAAATGAAGTTTTGAATAATGATTTTTTAAAGAATATGTAGTTAAAAAGTAAGGAAATTTTTTTGATTTATGTATAGAAGATTTTATTTTATGAATGAGTGATTGAAACTGAGTATATAAAACAATTTGAAAATAATGATAGTCAAACATGAACTTAACCAAACACGTTTGTCATGTGCTCTCGTAAACATGTTTTATTTGACCATTTTCCTTCATAAAATTTTCAATTTGATAATAAAAAACAAAATCGAAAAGTTACATCCATTAAAAAAAAAAAATTATGGATTGATTCATCTAAAATTTTACCATTTTTTATATTTTAAAATTTGGATCATACTATATGTACCGAATTTTTTACCTATTCCTTTATCGATTACTCACAATAGGAGGTGAAGACCACATTTTGGGTTCGCGTGCATGTGAGGGGTAAACAATTCGATACATTAAATTATGTACAAATATCTTTAACCCCGGTTTGAGCCAAATTATTGTAGAATGAGAATGAAGAATATAGTCGTTATTGAGACCTACACAAAAAATAGAAAATTTAAATTTAAATATTAATGTGATAGATAATGATCATATTTTTCATTTCATTTCAATGAGATAATCAAACGGGGCCTTACTCTTAAAATTTTTTGCTGGTTCGACATAAATTTAACTGTAAACACGTTGAACTTTCCACGTGGAGAAGGAAAGTGACATCCGAATCCAAAGCCGCTGGAAAATACGGATCCGGGTGTGGGGCTAAAGAATTCCCGTGATTAACTCTTGGCTGCTTTTTCCTCGACAATGATTTTCAGTTTAACTTTTCTAAGCACCTGAAAACGACGCCGTCTTCTATTCTTTAATCATAACCCATCCCACCAACCCAAATTCCCAAATTCCTGAAAATATCTCGATCAATTTGAAATGTACGGTTCAAAAATTCTCCACTTGGATTATTGATCAAAGATTTGATTTGATTCTTTTCCTTTTCCTATAGACGACTGATTGATAGATCCACTAGCAACACTCAAAGATACAGTGACAAAGGTTCTTTTCACATTTTTTTTCCCCTGACATTTCTCACTTTCTAGTTTCTACACTCCCTTTCTCTCTCTATATATATGTATACGTGTGCATGTTAGTGGAATAGTAGCCAACCTGATTTTTCAGGAGATTTAAGCTTCCAATTTTTTGTAAAATATGAGATAAGTAATATCTTGTAAATGTAAAATTTCGCTATTTTTAGATCTGCATTGATTCTCTTGAATTATGGATTTTATTTGGTGAAGTTTGTCCGTATGAATGAAATCATTTTATTTTTTTTTAAAAAAATTTAATGAACGGGGTTTTTTTACAGTTTGCTGCTTTGTCGGTTTAATTGTGTGAAAAGGGCTACTGGTCTAGTACTAAAGTTCGAACCTTGGCTTTTGTTATTACAAAGGTGAAATATCTTGCAAATTCAGTTGAACAACTATGTTTTACTGTCATGCGCTATGAGTTTAATACAATTTTGTCCACTGTTTGTTGAATTTTTGTCAAGTGGTGCATTGTGCTATTTTCATGCTAACCTTCTGGCTGTAGAATTATTACCTTCCCATTTAAATGCTTATACTTCATTAATTGAGAGTCACGAATTTCTTTGCATTCGAAGGTTGGCAATCAACAAAGCGTAATCTCATCAATAAGATTTAGTTTTTCCGAACCCCGTGGGCTACAAATTGTAATGTTAATGAGCATTTAAATTTTGGTATTTATTTGGAAGTGCACAAGGAATTTGACTCTTTAGAGGGTCGTTAATCAATTATATGAACATACAACTTATTTTCAGAATGAGTATTACCAACGTGATTGAGTAGATTTTATGTTATTTGCTGGTTGTTTCCAAGGTTGCTTTTCCTTTCCCATTTTTTTCTTTTAGTGGATTGCGATTCAGTTATTGCCTATTCTCCTGTAGTATTTTCTTTGTCTGCTGGTTGGTAACGTGGGAAATGGTTAGTTTTGATTGCCATTTCCTCCTTTCTGTTTGATAAGCTCTTTTCAGGAGAGAAAAATGAGATTTGTCTTAGAAGAATGCCAATAATTAAAAATTTGGGCTTTCTTGTGGTAGGTCTGGAGCTGATATATTGATATGGGGGCCTCAAAGAAATGGATCAAAGCGTTGATTGGTTTCAAGAAACCAGAGAAATCAAAATGTTTGGAGAAGGATGAAAATGTAGGTGGTATTTTCTGATTGCAATTATTTATCAGGGAAAATAATGATATGGAAAGGCAATCCAATATGCGAAAATAGCATTTGCTTGCATTTAACTCTGTTGATTGCCCTGTCTCTGCAAAGCTTCTTTTCGTCTATCTTTATATTCCACCTTGACTTGTGGGACTGAAATTCCCTTCCCTGCTGGCTTTACACGCGCTGAAGGGATATTCTTGAATTTCGTGTGGAATTTTCCCAAATTTACCTTTTCATTTCTGGAGTACTGGTGCAAGAAAGTTTCTCAAAGTGGTGGGAGCTGCTCGATGTCGATAATATATTTGGTGGACATGTACTTTATGTTATTTATGAACTAAATATGGGCATAGAAGAAACTTGAGATGCAAAACCGTTTTTTTGCATGGAAAACTGTAGCAGAAGTACATTTCCTAGTGTCATATATGAATATTTTGAAACTTGATTTAAAGCAACATGACTATCTAGGTCTGAAATATAGGGAAATTTATTAAATAGGCATGGATCATTGACTAAAATTGTCTGACCATGCAGAGAACAGGGAGCATTGGCAAGATTTGGCATCGAAGAAAGCAATCTGTTGAGATTGATGCCAACATACTTCAGGATGAGTTCAATCAAGATGTGGCTACATCTGTTGAAGATGCCAACTTTCGGCAAGTTTCAGATTCTACTAGCTCTCCTTCTGCTTCAATCCAGGTGCAAAATGCTGCTCAAGTTCAACTGATAACAAGAGAAGAATGGGCTGCCATACACATCCAAACAGCCTTCAGAGGATTTCTGGTATTGACTTGATTCATTTTCTATGTTTAGTTGTTACTGAACTAACAAAGACTGCTGTATATTCTGGTACTTAAAACATACTGGCTTGACTGGATATTTCATGATTTCCCATCTAGATTTCTTTGTTTCTGTTTAATATGAACCAGCAGTTGACATTTCATGAACATACAGGAAGAAGAAATCCAACATGCTGTGTACGTGCACTGTGATTTTTCTTTTTAAGTACGTCAAGAATTGGTGTAAAAACACTAGAACGGAGTATATGTGAATTCTCATACATTTAAAATATGAAAATAAATCAAATGTAGACAATCAAGATTTTGTTGATTAGGAGATGTCACTCATTTATGTTACATCATAACCTTCACTTTCTGTTGCTCTTATTCATCATTATGAAAATTTTGTAACAAATATCTGGTCACCATTAACCATTACTTTCAGTTCAGCATTAAGATTCGTTTACAATGACATGGTATAGAAAGTGTGATTTTATTGAAAGGAAATTGGATTACAATTTTTTCTAGAGAATATATTGTATACAGGATAATAAAAAACTTCTAATTTTTTTTATCGAAGTGGATAATTATCTGGTGAGTATAATATATGGTGTGTACATTAAACAAAGTAATAAGTAATAGTTTCTACATATACTGTAACTGTATAATACGGGAATTGACGTTGATTAGAGTTTATCACGCTCTTATGTTGCTAGGGTACTTATGTGTATCTTGATTTAGAGTTCTTTTTGGGGGCAAAAATCAACTTTTTCTTAGAATTAGATTGTACTTCCATTTGAGTTTCGCTATAAGAAATAAGTCAATAACTTAATCATGTACTTTACCATCATTGATATCAAGGGAGAGAGTGGTTTCAGTACTATGTTTCAACAATTTGAATGGTTCATATATTGATTCTTTTTTTTTTTCTTTTTATCAGGCCAGACGTGCTCTACGTGCTTTAAAAGGATTGGTGAGGCTTCAAGCTCTTGTCAGGGGCCATGCTGTAAGAAAGCAAGCTGCCATTACCCTCCGTTGTATGCAAGCTTTAGTAAGAGTTCAAGCTCGTGTCCGGGCGAGGCGTGTTCGTTTAGCATTGGAGAGTGAAACAGAACAAGAGAAGCTTCAACATCAACTTGAACATGAATCTCGCGTTAAAGAAATTGAAGTAAGATGCATTTGGTCTTGAACTGATAACATTACTTACTCCATTAGGTGGTTGTGTAAGAATTTAGCATAGAAAAGATATTTATTTTTAATTACATTTATTTTAACAGTGCTTGATTTAGAAATACTTTTAACCTTTCTGTCACTGGACTTGCATTTTGAGGTTTTATGTGTAAGAATTTAAAGCAACAGCATTATTCATTTAAGATTTAGAGATTCATATGTGATCTAAAACCTACAGAAGGAGGGATGTTATTTAACCCATGCTCGATATTGTGTCTGATTTTTTTGCTGTTATCCCAGGATGGGTGGTGTGACAGTGTTGGATCTGTCGAAGAAATTCAAGACAAATTGTTGAAGAGGCAAGAGGCTGCAGCTAAACGTGAAAGAGCAATGGCATATGCTTTGGCACGCCAGGTAAAAATTATATTCTTTTGAATTAAAAGACAAATCAGCTATTATGTAAATTGCACGAAATCATGCTGAGTACTCCAAAAGGCAATCATCAGAAAATTGAATAATGATGGAAAACCGATCCCAAATTCTTTGTCCTCTCATAATTTCTTTTATTAAATGTCTTATGCCTACATTCTGTAGATTCTATGTTTATCCATAGGGAAAGAGGGAATAAACGATCACCATTAATTAGAATTGAAATCACTTGTATGTGTTCAATGGCCTTAAGATAGAATATTATTGTTCAGTGGCAGGCAGGGTCAAGACAGCAAACAACTTTGGCTGGTTTTGAACCAGATAAGAGCAACTGGGGCTGGAACTGGTTGGAGAGATGGATGGCTGTTCGTCCATGGGAAAACCGCTTTTTAGACATTAATCTGAAAGATGGAGTGAAGATTATTGAGAATGGATCAGCTGATGCAAATAAAGGGGCCAAAACCCAGTTAATACCCACTGGAAAGAAATCGGCATCAAATATTGCAAATAAGAAAACTGTTCCATCACGTTCAAGCATTAACTCAAATGAAAAAGGGGGTCTATCACATTTAGACGGCAGCAACTCTTCACCCAGCAAGTCAGCAAACATGCAAGAAACGCCAGTCATGCTATTTTCTAATACAAGGTCAAAACCAGTTCTTAAAGACTTGGTTGAGGAAACTACCTCTAAACCTGTTGCTGGTTCAAGATCGCATAGCAATCCAAAAGAGAGATCCACCCTTTCAGATAAACAAGAAAAGAAGCGATTGTCTCTGCCAAGCAGCGGTAAGTCTCTTTCTCACACTTTCCTTTTTCTTTCCAAAAATTATTGTTGACAAGACATTTTGAGCATGTTTGGCTAAGATAAAAAAAAATATTAATTGTGAGTGAAGAAGTTTTCAGATAATTATTTATATTGATTGAAATTAGGATTAAGTTGTTTTCTTGACATTAGGTGGGTAACTTTTTTGTACTTAAAAAAGCTTGAAATACAGTAAGTTATCCAATTATATGTAACTTTTACTTACTTTTAAGCTTAGCCACCTCCTATTTGGACAGTAGGATAGTTACTTTCAACATAAGTAGTTTTTTTTGGCTTAAAATGAAGAAAAAGGTAAGTTATCTAAATATTTGAAGAAAAACGAAAAGTTTCTTGAAAGTAAATTTCGCTTACTTTTAAGTTATCCAAACACGCTCTCTTTGTTCTTTCTTGCCTCTAATGTGGATATTTGCGACTCTCAGTTTTCTACATCCTCCCTTAATGCAATCCAAGATCCTCTTGGATTCAACTTGTTAAACACCTTGTGTTGTGATCATGCAATTATAGAGTTTGTTGAAATCTTGGAAGTCACAAAATTTTAGATTGTCACAAGTATCCATGATTATCAGCCATTTCTAATACGTCAATTAATAGCTGCCTACTGTTTATGAGTTTCTGTATCACGCTATGATTTGGCTTGGATATTGCACATTAGCAAATAGACAAATATGCACTTATCATCTTGCTAACTGCGGTTCTTTGCAAATTGATCAGGGCTAAATCAGGGGTCTCAACCAACCAGGCAACGCAATCGAACTGCCATCAAAAGCTCACCTACTGGCCAGAAACCCGCGGAGGATAGATCCAAGTTGAACGGGAATGGTGTAAAGCCTACAAAATCTAACATGCAGGCTGATCATTAGTGTTTGGATTTTAGTCTGTTGTACAAAAGGGCTATTTTTATGTGAGAAGCTGCTTATTTTTTGATGTCGCCAGGGCTCGAAGTTGAGACAAGGTGTGCTCTTGAAATAGGAATGAGGGGAGTGTGACTGTTGTAACAGATTATTTATTATTGTATTCTATTGGTTCATTTGAGTTTATTACAATTTTACTTTAAGCTCAAAATTGATTAAAAAAATGTCTTGCCTTGATGGGAGGCAGGGTGGGATGTGTTAAGATTTGGGGTTCCATCTTAAAATGTCAATCTTATTAAGGGGAGTAGCTCAATTCTTTATAAGTTGATCTATGTTTTCATCTTTGTTCGATGTTGGACTTTTATTCTTTAATATGACACTGCAAGATGGTGGCTCGTTTGAGTAGACCAATCTTGAAATCCGTGGACTCAATTTTTTTAGTCTTAATTGGATTGAATCGCTCGTTGGAATTTAACGGATTATGATACCATGTTAAAATTTGAGGTTCCATCTTAAAAAGTCAACTTTATTAAGAGGAGTAACCAATCTTTTATAAGTTGATTTATGTTTTTCATCTTCATTCGATGTGAGATATTATCCATTAACATGCCCCCGCAAAATGGTGGCTCATTTGAGCAGACCAACCTTGAAATCTGTGTGCTCATATTTTTGAGTTTTAATCGGATCGAATTGCTCGTTGGAGTTTAATGTGCTCTGATATGGAACCTCAAATCTTAACATGGTATCAAATCCGTGCGCTCATATTTAAAGTAATGAATTAAAAAAAAAAATTAAACATGGTGGGACGGGGCACCCGTTACTCGTCCCAGCCCTGGGGCAAAATTCTCCATCCCGAATACCCAATTAAGCGGTTACTCCCAACCCGTTCCGGGCGTGGCCTCGTAAGTATTGAGTTTGTCGAATTTTTTGTCATCCCTAGATATGATAAGAAATATATGGTTAAAAAATGAAGAAAAATATTATTCTATTGAAAAATGTGTGGTTAAAAATAAGTTTTGAAAGAAAGTATTTTGAAAGAATGTGTGTCAAACGAGAGAGAGAGAAAACAAAAACGAAAAGTAAATGGAATTGTTATTTTATATTGAAAATTAAACCATATATTTATGAGATGAATTAAAGATATAATGGTAATAAAAATTAGTATTACAAGAGTACATTCACTAATAATCATATTATTTACAATATAATTTTCTTTTTTGTTATTTATTTACATAAAAGGATAATACGTCTTTTCAGTACAAATTTAGCAAGGGTAAAAGTGGCACTACAAAAATGAAAGATTGGGATGTATATTCTATGATTTGAAGATTGAGGACCAAGATGAAACACAACTCAAACATTGGGCCATTAGTTGATTCCTCCGCCGCCGCCGCGCTGGGCAAAGCATATACAGATACACATATATACGCATAACAATGAGAAGGTGTTGGAATCGATGAATGAGGTTATTGATATTGAGGCAGTTATCGAACAGACCGACCGATGAGGCCTACCCGTCAATTCCCCTGTCAACGTTCACTTCAATTCGTGAGACCCCTTTTGCGATTTTGTTAAAGCATATTGTAGATTAATTGCTACAGTTACAAACTTAACTAACAAATTAGGCTTGGAAATTGAAAAGTACGTGTATACAAGAGCTTGTAAGATTGGCAATTTCAATTGGCAATTTCAGTTCTTTTATGCATTTATTATATCTGGTTGAAACAATTCATATAATGCTCTATTTGGAGCTTAGAATGTGAAAATGTGATCATTCGAACAAGGACTCTGTCTCCAGCATTAGTAACATGATACCAGAGGAAATGAGAGGGCTACAGAATAAAGAGGAAGCATTGCATGCTAGCAGTTTTTGTTGAAATAATTTGTTTTCGTTCAAATAGATGAAAAAGCCTCCAAAATGAATACAAACTGAAAATAATGTAAAATCACAAAACAAGAAAGTGAAGAAAATTAGAAGACTTGAATCGCAAATAATGCTATTCTAAAAGTTTTATTTGCACCCTCTCGATAATCAGAATGCTAAAGGATCAACACACAAATAGTTTTAGCGGATTTCAAGTCAAGAACCGATTACAAATAGCACTTTTGAAACTCGGAGAACAAGAACAAAGAAGAGTTTTATAAGAAAATTCTAAGTGGAATTTGAGAGTGGGGATGAATATCACAAAGCAAAAGAGAGAATTTTTTTTATTTATGTATAAACTATGAATTCTATTCCTATTTATAAAATTCCTTCTTACACAATCATATGGGTGCCAACTTTTCATAAAAAAGATGGAAATTGAGGTTGAAAATGTGTCAAACAAATTTTTTAAAAAAATATGTCCAACGGTTAAAAAATTGTTCTATGCGGTCGCAAATTTGCCCGTTTCTCACATTTTTAACTGGGTTTTTATTCTCCTTTTCAACCACATTTGATTAATTCTTATTTAGAAATATTTGAACAACACAATTATATAATAATCCTCCACTTTTTCAAATATCATAACTCACTTAGAATCATAAACGATGTCACGTATAGGATAATGTATCTTTCAATTTAAACCTTATATAAATGCTAACATTGCAAAGTAATATTGAGATTCAATGTAGCCTTTAGTTTTGAACATGTTATCCCTTATGATATTACCGGTGGTATTACACACGTTAGCATTCTACCTCAATATGTTCTACACAACTTACTTTGGTACGTTAATGGCTTTGCACCCATTCGTATTCATGGACTTTTCAGAAAATAACTCCAACTTTCCTTGAAGTGGCACCACTTCTAAGTTCACATAGGAGAAATTCTT
>CAIGRO010255881.1:0-13016 GCA_903798355.1 Fraxinus baroniana
ATCAGATTAACAATCAAATTATATTTCTCATCTTGCATAGTACAATTTTTTATAGTACAATTAAAGAGAGAGCATAGTTTTCATGTGATATATAATAGCAAATAGTCCAACATGTGGATTAAGGGACATACATGTTTATCACTTGATGAATACAGGATACTTACGATTTTCTTTCGGGCATACAGATATCACTTGTTGAATACAGGATACTTACGATTTTCTTTCGGGCATACAGATACTTTGTTTATATTAAAATGTTCCATAACATACCAAAAAAAAATAGAAAAATTTGTATATACTAGGTTTAAGTATTAAATTTTTATTAATAAAGATGTAATTTTTTGGTTAAGTAAATAATTAATGATGACTGTAAACATTGCTAATATTGCATGATACGGGTCTCATATTTTGAAAACGTTGTAATATTAGCAATTAGTGATTGGGTTTAAATGAAGGGGTGACCTTTCACCAATCAACCAAAATATCCAATATTAGCAAACGTGCATTGCATGTTGCTTGCACCTAGTAATATCCATCAAATACACACAAACTATAACTTGTTGTAAACGGGCCCACATCCGTCCCACAATGCGGGGCCGTCCTCATTTCCCATCATGTTCATCCTCGTCTTTTCTATCATCATCAATTTTTTACCCAGCTATTTTTATATTATTTCCTATCATTATTTCACTATCAAAGTGCAGATTTTAACTGCATTTCCATATATCTTGAAATCCATCTTGCAACTTGGATTCCTTCTAAAATCTCAACGCTCCCAAGGTATGCAGTATGCTTGTTTGTTTTAAATTTCTACCTGTAAAATTTTAAAATTATCATTTCAGGGGCTTTCCGCTTTGTTAATTACTTTCCATTTTTATTTGGATTTTAAGAAGTTTTATTGAATTGAATTCCACAGGAAGCTGAGATATTCAATTTTCATAGAAAGTAATTGATTTTTCCCATGGGAAGGAAATGATTAATATCTACCTAGTTCTGTACTGAATTCCCGTAAAGTTTGAATTTTTAATTTCCAGGGGCTTTCCGCTATGTCAATTACATTCCATTTTTATTTGGAATTTATGTTAATTGATTTCCAGCAAAAGTTAAGTGAAGTTCGATTTTGCAGGAAAGAATTAATTTTTATCTGAATAGTTTGTGGTAGATTTGATTCACTGGTGAACTGGAATGGCTTGCTTATCCTCGATCTCGATCTGAACTATTTATTGGGGATTGAAAATTATATTTTGTATAATAAGAAAAAGATTCACAAGGTAAATGGATTTGAAACACAGAGGATAAATATTAGAATTAAGAGTATGCTGTCATGTTGCAAGAACATTTGCTTCTTGAAAGAGCATCTTGATAGATTTCAAATTAACTTCTTAAAAACATTTTTGTATAATGTGCTATCACATCATCACCAAGAGAATTCAACAATCATGTAATAATTTATTTATTGTGCAGTTCAAGTCTTCAAGAGATCTTCCCAATTAGTGACTCGTGCACTCATTCTTCCTATCTGAGTGACTCCTAACACTGTTGCCCAAAGCCA
This sequence comes from Fraxinus baroniana, assembly GCA_903798355.1. NCBI lineage: Eukaryota > Viridiplantae > Streptophyta > Magnoliopsida > Lamiales > Oleaceae > Fraxinus > Fraxinus baroniana. The sequence goes on from CAIGRO010255881.1 coordinate 1,553, forward strand.
ATACAGAATGCTTATAAAAATGCAGAACAGATTTAGATTGGGACTTTTAGAGACTTTTGGAGACTTTTTAAAGTGGATGACTTTTGGAGACTTTGTGAACTTTCAAGTGATTTAGATGGATTTGGTAATATTTTACTAAAAGTTTTCCATAGACTTTTGGAGACTTTCACTAGAGACTTTTGGAGACTTTTTAACGACTTTTATTTTTTTTTTAAAAAAATAGTAAACATATATAATGTAATATTTTAAACAATTTTTTGTATGTCCAAATCATTTACAACTCATATACTGAAAATGCAAAGTAATAAATCAAAATTTTCATGTCAATTTTATTTTTTTAAAAAAATAATAAAGTTGCACCAATCATATTAACAAATAATCAAAATACCAAAAAAAAAAAAAGTGAATTTTGTTACAGAGATGCAAGAAGAGGACCTAGTAAAGTTAGGCAACCTTAGAGGCTTCACCTTCAGGGAGCTACAAAATGCAACGGATAATTTCAGCTCTAAGAATATACTTGGTTCCGGGGGGTTTGGAAATGTTTACCGGGGGTATTTGGGGGACGGCATGTTGGTGGCAGTGAAGCAAGTGAAGGATGTGATGGGAACTACTGGGGAACACAATTTAGAATTGAATTGGAACTGATCAACCTAGTAGACTAGTAGTTCACCAGAATTTCGTCATTATTGATAAAATAAAAAATCCCTTCCGGCATATAAGCAGCAAGAACATTGAAAAATAATCAGAACATTGAAATACCCATTCTCTCATACCTCCCAAGAAATAGCTTCAAGGACTGATAAAGGCCTTACAAAAATGATTACAGCTAAAAACTCACACTAATCCACATGGATTACTACAACAACACATATATGGAAAACCAAATCAGAGAACAACAGAAGGATTTTTAGAAGAATTAAAGAAAAGAAGGCACACATTCGGAAAGAATGCAGTGACGACAGTACCAAAACTGATGCGAGGGTGGAGGTCCTGCAAATGAGTGACGAGAAGTTCAAAAATTAGGAGGAATACTCTCAATACCTGACCGAAAGAGCTGGAAGAGAAAGGATGCCGGCAATTCCTGACTGGAAGAAGGGAGATGGAGGAGAAACCCTACCTTCTCCAACGTGGATGGGAGTCTTGAGAAATATCTCGTTCTAGGAGAGATTTGTGTGCAGATTTTCTATTTGTATTTTCAGCAAAAAAGTCTCCCAAAGTCTCTGAAGTTATAAATCCTCCAAAATCCATTCCCAATTGAATACCTCGAAATTTGTAGACACTTCTAAAAAGTTTCAATTGAATACCTCGAAACTTTTAGAGACTTTTAAAAAGTCTCTAAAAGTCTTAATTGAATACACCTGAATTTGTAGAGAGTTTCTAAAAGTCCCAATTGAATACACCTAAATTTTGCAAGTATCCAAAAGTAACTAGAAGTCTCAATTAAATACACCCACCTAATTGTTTTCACAGTTCCTTAGTTTATTTTTTCCCTGAATGTACTGTTGATTTGTTTTACAACAATTAGGTGCGGAAACACAAGCTGTTCATAGTTACACAAATCTGCAATCACAAAAGAGTTAACAATGATACCTAGGAGATCATGAAAGCTTTGTCACATCACTACCTAATAATTTTGAAATTTTTTGCTAATTTGAAGACTAATTATTTTGTGCAAATTGCGTTGATAATCCCTACTTATATAAAAGAGCCAATCCATGAAATCACTATTCATTTGTGAAGCATTTTACTTTCCCATTTTATCCTCCACAAATTATTGTTTTCTCTACTTTATCCACTCGTAGCTAACTATTCATCAGTGAATAATTTTTCTCCCCATTTTATCCCGCCATTTCATCCACAGTTTATCCCTCTTATATAAAAGGCAATCCGTAGTTTACTGTTCATTTATGACGTATTTTTTTTTTCCCATTTTATCCTCCCTTTCATAAGGAATCCTCAGATTTGGTAAAAAAGTAGGCGGTTGGATTGTTGGAGGAAAATGGACAAAAAAAAGGGCAATATAGGGAAAAAAAATTGCTCATTAGTCAAAAAGCTGTGAATAAAAAATGTAGGCGCCGAATTTGATCTTTTTGCAGTCGGTCTAATATATTGAGGAGAAAACAATATTTAATTGACATATGTAATTATATATATAAAAAATATTTGCAAACCGCATTCAATAAATTGTGTTAAAAAAAAAAAGGGAAAGAAAATGGTTTGCCTGAGACAATGTAAAGTGTTGAAAATAATATACTTATAGGAATATTATTTCACTCCTTCTCTATAATAATAATTATTATATGATTATTATTTTTATTGGTAAGTTTATGTGTAGTGTGTTTAGTTATAAAATTAGTTTGTTTTATTTTTTTTAAATGACAAAAGAGTGAATTTTTTATTATTATATTTAGGAAAGAATATTTTTTACCGTTTTATTAGAAAAAAATAAAACAAATAATTTTCCCGAGTCGAGGTTTACTCTTACCGCAATTGAATTATAAAAAAAAGAAAAAAAAATATTAATTCCCCCGTGCGCGCACGGGGAAACTGGATTTCCCCGTGCGCGCATGGGGAATTGCAATTTCCCCGTTCGCGAACGGGGGATTTGAAATCCCCCGTTCGCGAACGGGGATCGCGCACGGGGAATAAAAACCCACCTGGAGAGAGGGTTCAAAAAAGAAATTTTATCTTCCCCAAATCAACCCTACTTCATCTTCTCCCCGTTCACTTCCCTCTACTTGCGCCGTTTCGCCTCCGCCTTCAGGCTTCAACCCTAAGATTTGATTTGATTTTTCCTTGATCATTTGTTTAATCTGCCAAACAGTTTTTATTTTCTTCCTGTTTCTTGTATCAAATTCATTTGATTTTTCCGTTGATCAACATTTGTTTCCCATTTTAATCTCTAATGCTCTTTTTAGCACTTGTTGATTTTTCTCAACAATTGTCTAAAATGGGGTTTTCCCTAATAAATAAGTTTTCATCCACGAACGGGTCGAAATTAAAGTGCTCGCTGGAGTTGCTGCATTTTATGATAATTCAGTCATTCAATGTTTTCTTGGGCAATTTAATTGTCTTGATTGATGTTGAACATTATGTTCAACTCTCCGTTTCTCTATTGTTATAATTTCAAATGCATCCCAAAAGTTTTATTTATTTATTTTTGATTAACAAGTTGTGTTAGTTGATCTTTGCAGGCTCATACTCAGTTAAGAGGAACAGGTATAAAGGACAATTGTTTTACATGCAAAAGTGTTTACTTGCTAACTCTATTTCATTTGTTGTCTATCAGGATGCAATATTTAGAGTTATTGCCGCAATCCTCCATTTTGGAAACATTGAATTTACAAAGAGGGAAGAAAGAAATAAATTCATTCATGCCTAAAGATGAAACATCTTGGTTTCATTTAAGAACTGCAATAGAACTATTCATGTAATTGTTAGATTTTGCAAGGCTATACTTAACCTGATAAGAATAGTTGCTAAATGTTTATCTTAGTATACATTCTAAGATTAAGAAGATTCATTTTTTAAAAGTTCTGCATTTTGTAGGTGATATGTGAAGGCTTTAGTTAGAGGATACTCTCTGCAAACGTATAATTGTCACTCATAATGAAATCATCACCAAATGTTTAGACCCAAAAACTGAGGCTAGCAGCCAGATGCTTTTGCCAAAATTGTCTATTCAAGATTATTTGACTGGTAAGCTTCATTTTTATGCTTAAACGATTCAGCATGAAGAATTACATTTGATGACTGGGTTTAACAAGTTTCTTTTTTTTTTCTTCTGAAATTGTGTTACTTCTTTCATTAGAGGGATTTTGAGCTTTCTTAATTGTAGACAGAGAGGAGAAATTTGAAGAGTATTATAATTATATATTTCTTTTTTTTTTTTTTTTCTTTCAAATGTTTAGTTTTTCCTTTTTATTCATGTTGTCTTTAAACAATAATCTGATTTATTTTTCCAAAAAAAAAAAAAAAAAATCTGATTTATATATAAGGACTGTAGGATGTTCTATGATCGTGCATTATTATGTTATATAAAAACTTAATGAACTTTCACAATAATTTAACTTTCCATTAATATTTGATACACTAACATTACCTTAAAAATACCAAAGCCCGTACATCGTACGGGCATTTGACTAGTAGTATGGAAAAGACAGTAAAAACTTGGTAGTGGAAACCTCAGAATATCCACCAAACACAAAAAATGACTTAATATGGTTCATGGAAAGATGCCCAAATAATAGGGGGAAACATAAATTCGGCAAGAGGAAAAGACAGCAAAATGATTGCCAAATTCTAATGCTTAAACACTACATAATCAACACATTCGCCTGTATTAGAGCTTCTTGGGAAATAGTGAAAGTGACGCATGAAAAATGAGCGTGCAATGACCGATTAAAAAAAATGATCGAACCTTTTCTGTAGAAAGCACGACTACAAGAATTAATATCGACAAAGACATCAAAAAATAAAATAAAATAAAGGAAAAGGCGTACAATGTTACGGTAGTGACTGAGATTCACCAACAACAAAGTGTCAAAAGGTAAAAAAACCAGGAGTTCAGTAACTCGCATATTAAAATTCTTTGGGTTATGCTAGGGGTACATAGCCCATAATATAAGGGTGTCCATAATGGACACATGGCACATAGCATTTTCCAAATTCTTTTCTTTTCTTGGTTTTGGGGGCGGGGGAAGAAATTTTTTGAAACAAAATATCCGAATAGTGGTTACTGAAAATATATAACAATCAAATACAACAGGTAGGCAAAATATAATACCTTGGCATAATAATCTTTCCACACTCTCCGTGCAATCTGATGGCCTCCCAAATCAAAAGCCTTGAACTTAATTTTCCAATGCTCAACTCCTCTGAAGTTGGATACTGTGTTGGCTGGTGCTGCACCAATCTCTGCTCATTTCCAACACCTTAACAATGTTAGGTGCACGCTTTTAATAAAAAACTCCAGTTACACAATATAATTTCACTTCTTGATTCAATAAGGAAATAAATCTCACCACAGAATAGGAAAAATAACTATCTAAACAATACCAAACGAAATATTTACACTCGGTCTAAAATCTCATTCACCACTACAAGACTTTGTAAAAGAAATCACCTATATTNGTGATTCACTTCCTATAGTATCCAATAGAAGAAACGCAAGTGGACTGTGGACATAGCATGGATTCTAATGGAATCTGTGAAATTAAAAGTGCACGGCAGTCATTACTTCATCAAAACAACAAAATATTTATTTCAATCCTTCCCACAATTTTTTATTTCTATTGTTTTCTGTTAATTTGTGTGTACTTAATAGATAAAATCTTTACTCATTACACTTTCTTCATATTTATACTTAATTTTTATTTGAACTTTATATTTAATTCGAACTTACCTTAAGACGTCTTTATTCATGTTGAATATGTATGCAAACCGGTCGAGTATTAAATATGATAAAAAAAAAAAAAAAGACTTGCATGCGACAAAATTCGTATTAGACTATTACAACTAGCAGTATAAATGTAGCTATCCAATCAAGGAATTGAATTTGCAATGGTAAATGTTTCTCCAACAGATCAAATCAAGCATTAACACACTAAATTGCAAATGTATTGATGGCAGAATATTTCCCTTTTGAAACTAGGAAATGTTCTGTTTTTCTCTTATTAGGCATCAGAAACTTCTTTAGCACTCTCTGAGTACTCCAATCTCAGATTAAGGACAACATTCGCAGCTTTTGTTGAAGAATTTTTCCCCCATGTATAGAAACATTTCCACAGAAATAAGCCAAATACTCACAATGGACTGCTGATAGAACTTTATTCAGTCAGTGGGAACAAAATCTGAGGTAGCCATGAGAGCTTGAACCTCTCAGGTAGAAACAATTTATTACACGTTTTAAGGCTCTATGGTTTCTTATGCATTTGAGTTCTGGGAATTGTTGTGTGAGGCATCTTTACAAGTCTCCTTATCCATCAGTTTAGAACAGCAGATGAGGAAGAAACTTAAAATAAGCTGAACATGTCTCGAGCAAAAGGGGATCCTGATATTTGCTTTCTTTCTTTCTTTTCTTAATTAGGAATGGGGATAACTGTCGGTCCAATAAGATCAAATGCACAAATTAATATAGCAGATTCAGACAAATTTAAAGAAATAAGTTCATCAAATGCAAAAATTTACAGCCAAAACTCACGATTTAACAGTTCATTTTTCGGAGAAAGCCCTAGAGTACTAAATTACTACTATTTAATAAAAAAAATTGATGTGATTACATGAGACTATGGAAGAAGAGTTCGAAATCTGTACCGCTGTACGTGAAATCGACGTGCCACCGGAGTGGAAGCGCTACGGAGGAGTGACTGAGGCGACGGCCGTGGGGAAATTTTGCGGCAGAAATAAGGAATCTCTCCAACAAAGGCTCGAGAATCTTACTGGGTCCGGAACGGCGTCGGCGCGGCGTGAAGAACGGTTGGATTGGATTTGGAGAGTTGAATTGTTGAGAGGGAAGGAGATCGGAGATGGGAGGTGGGAGGTGGGAGGCGGGAGTGAAATGAGTGGAGAGTTGTATCGTCTATTTCATCTTCCAAGACAAGTTTTTTTTATTCTTTTTTGGTACTTCAAATGTACTATAATTCTGACATTTTGTACATATTTTCCACATAGTCACGTAAGGTATTTCAATTCTGCAGAGGGGTAAAAATGTCATAAATTGACAATTTTGGAAAGAGTTAAAAAGAGTGACTTTTTTGTAAATTTTGAGGGAAAAATTGATACCTGGTGCAATTTCCTCAAAAAAAAATATTCATCTCTCCCAATGGGATTTTAGCTAATGCTACAAACTTGGATTCTATAGTTGAGTATGTAATACATGTTTGTTTCTAGCCTTCATGTAGCACTTGCATACTTAACTTGTGCTTTTGCTCTTCCATAATTCTTTATAAGTTTCAAACTTGAATCGAATGGAGTATTAGCCTATTTAATGTTCAAGTGATTGAACTTATTGATCACATTCTCAACATAATGTGATTGGCTCAACATGTCATCTATGTATAAGCAAATGAGTACAACATAATTATCACAAACTTTTGAATATAAACATTTATCAACACTACTATATTTAAATCCAAAAGAAATTATTCTTAAGTCAAGATTTCCGTGTCATTTCTTTGGTACTTGTTTTAATTCATATAAGGATTTACTAATTTTCATACTTAATCCTCATTTAAAAATGTCGTATTAACATTCATTTGATGTATATGCAAATCATAAATAGAAGTTAAAGTGAATAAAATCCTAGTTGATGTTATTCGTGAAATTGGTGCATATGTGTCAAAGGGGTTAATAACCCAAATGGTCATTGAACTTTGCAAAAAGTTTTCACATGATCAATGAACTTTAAAAATTATTCAAGTCATCACTGAACTTAAAAAAAGGTTTTCACGAGGTCACTGAACTTTGCAAAAGGTTTCCACGGGTCATTGAACTTTAAAAATCATTACATTTATCACTAAAGTTTGCAAAAAGTTTCCCAGGGGATCACTAATTCCCCTAGGAAACCTTTTGCAAAGTTCAGTGATCCTGTGGGAATTTTTTGCAAAGTTCAGTGATGAATAGAGTGATTTTTAAAGTTCAATGATCCCGTGTAAACTTTTGCAAAGTTTAGTGATGACTTAGGTGGTTTTTAAAGTTCAGTGACCCTGTGAAAACTTTTGCCCTGTGTCAAAGTAATATATTTATTCCTTTTGTCGATACATTTTGGCCACTAACTTAACTTTTAAGGTATTAAGAATACTATATGCATCGTACTTCCTCCTAAATATTCATTTACGTCCTATAGGTTTCGATCCGGATGGTAAATCGACTAATTCTCAAATATTGTTTGACATTATTCAATCAATTTCATCATTTACAACTTCTTTAAAAAAAAAAAAACTATATCTTGATGATATTGCATCTTAATAAGTTTTAGGATTTTTTCCCTAAAAGAATGGAATAAGAAGTTATTGTGGCGCTCTTCATTTTCCTCAATCAAATAGAAGGAAGTAAGTTGAGAATCAAATTCATTCGATCCCAGCAATTTCTTTTTTCGAGCTCTTTTGTTTCTGCTTAAGTTCACTTATTTCAACATCATCAGAAGGTGTTTCTATGTATGATCTTATAGAACTAGGAATCTCTAATTGAGATCCATTTAAAGAATTATTATATGAAGATAATAAGTCCTCAAAGAATTATACATGTTTGTAGGCGGGTACGTATAGATGCATACGTACTTGTAAGAGTTGGTCCTTCCCTATTGAACGAGAAAGTACTTAGGGTCTGTTTGATTGCAAGAGTGGAATTTAGGTGGAAAGAAAATGAATTTTAAGGAATTGAATTGCCTAGAATTGTTTTTCTGTGAATTGTCAATTAATTGTGTTTGATTGGTATAATTTTTCACCTGAAAAATGTTGAAATTTTTGATTTTTTGGTGTTCGTTTGACTTCATTTTTCATGAAAATTGTCCATTAAATGTAATTTTTTTTTACAATTATCCATAAAATTTGCTTTCATTGAAAAAAAAAGAGAGCTGGAAACCATTTTCCCACCACTTTAGTGGGAAAACTAATTCCACAAAATCATGGAAAAATGGGCCACGGGAGGGTGGGAGGAAAATATTTTCCATGAAAAATTTTGGCTATCAAACATGGTAAAAGTGAGAATTGAAATTTCAATTTTATTTTCTATGGAAAATAATGGTCTATCAAACAAGCCCTTACAAAATATTATAATGAATTTACCAAGTTAGATGAAACAAAATGTGTGTGGAAGATGACGTATTCTGGGATGAGTTTAAAAAATGGAGCTATAATCCACTTGAAAATATTGTGGGGAAAGAATTGTGATTGCCCATCGATTTAAACTGTAAACCGGTCATTCAATTTGAGGAGATATCAATTAGTGAAGAAGAGCACAAAGAGGATGACAAATTAATTATAAAGGAGTCAAGTGAAGAAGTGGAAATCAATGAAGAAAAAATTAACACACATTCTTTCGACTTTATCGATTGCCCAAAACTGAATTTGTGATTAAGCCCGGAAGATAAGGAAGTCTACATAGTTGATTTTGAATGGAATGGAATAGGCAAGACAAATTACACTGAAAGAGGCAAGGTAAAGATTTGGAGAATCAACGAAAGATACATCAAAGTCAAAAGAAGCAAATCGACCAAAACATCAAAATCTTTCTTCAAAATTTTATGATGCAGATTGTCAAAATTGAACTAATAACTATAAATAAGCGCTTATTAAAAATAACTCAATTTTCTTCCCTTATATTTATTTTGTTTTCTAGAATATATGATTATTATTTTTATTCCTGTTAGTAATATAGGGTATCTTTATCCCCATATTTTCCTTTGGGATGTGTTAAAACTTATTGTAAATTGTTCCATATTAAAATTGATTTTTATTTATTTTGAAGGAACATGACACTAAAACACACTGGACAAGAGAAAAAACATAACAATTGATCAAGCACTTTCAAATCATTACATCCATCTACCGTAAATTTATATCAGGAGAGTACTTAGTTCTCTTATTTGTACTTAATTTTTATATTGCTTTTAATATTTTTAGTTAATGAAGGCAATATATATTATAAGTTTGGGGTGAAAAATATCGAGTTTTTATCTATTGTTATTGTTTTGTGGGCTTGTTCGATACATTTATTCGACCCCAAATATTTATTTGAGAGAATTGGACATTTGGCGAGGGTTTGTTAGCCTAGTTGATTTTTGGAGGTTGAAACAGTTAAAAATTAGGAGAATTTTTACTTCTTGATGTATTGAGAATTTGAGATGCAATTACTAAGATCTAACAAAACTAGAAAGTGTAAGGATTAATATATGAATTTAATCTTAGATCACATTTTGGGAAATAGTGAATTGGATAAAGTTTGGGGTTGTGAATCTTACGAAGTGAAAAAAAATGAAATATTTGACTATTGAGAATCAGGAATTGAATCACTTTATGAATTGATGATGCTTGATATGAATTTTCATACACATTTCGATTTTATATAGGATACGTAGAAATTAATTTTACCATTGTGATTTTGATACTATTTATGGGTTTATAGAGAAATTTTAATCATGAGACCAAATGCAGAACATCTAACCGTGTTTATTTTTGTTCAAGTTAGGCTATAGTTTTGTTCGATGACAAAAAAATGTTCAAATTTGGGGGGTTTAATAAATGCTTTTTCTACACTTGAATGGACCAGTAAACTATGATATTTGTTGTTGAATTTGATGAATTATACCTTAATTTTGTATTAATCGTGTTTGGTATGTAAACATAAATTGGTGGAATTTCATAAAAAAAGAAAGCGAAAAAGGAAGAAAAACAAAGTTCGAGAACTCAATCGCACACTTTCAATAGTTGATTCGAACGTAATATCGATAATTGAAAAATTATTGAATTTAAATAGATGAAAATGGAAGCTTGAGGATCAAAATCATAAAGAAAAAAGATCCAAAAAATATTAGAATAAAAGCTGGGGACTACTGGACGAATGCTAAAAGTTGGGATACCGTGCTCGTGAAAGGCAGTGGATGGAGCGGACGGGCCACAATTCCCAGCCCGCACGCGTTGTGTTAATCGAGGGACCTTAGCTGCAATTTCCATTTTGACGAGAAAATCTTATTAAATTCAAATTCTTCGTGCTTTTGGCTCGATTTCATGACTTCTGTAAATACAAACCTGGTCAAAATATTGAGGAAACTCTCTCTATCTTTTGATACACAATAATATCATAAAATTTATCAAGAACAAGAGGTCATTCGTCACTTTTGAGAGAAGATCAAACCCCACCAAAGAATTGAAGCCAATTACATCAAGATTTTAAAGCACTCAATATTGAAATTGAAGATCAAGATTTCTTGCATTATTTCATGATTGGGGCGATGATTTTTCATTATACTTTTTGTAATTTATTTAAAGTCATGCTATACTAGATCCTTTTTGTATTGGATGAAAATGAATTCTTTTATTTATTTATTTTAATTCAAGATGAGCATTTTAGTATTGTTTGTATTTCTTGATTAATTTTGCATACTATTATATTATTTAATTGATCAGCCACCAATTGAATAATTAATTGCTTGTTGTAGTGCTAAAATACTTCCAATAAGTTTAGAACGCAACAAAATTAATATATGTACTATAGATGTTATAAATACCATTTATCATGTGTGCAATCACATAGATAATTTGAAATTCAATGCATAATAATCATTTGAATTCTGGTTAGAAATATATTCGGGTCGTGGTTACAATAGAATCAAGGGAAAATTGTAGCAGCAGTCCCAAACTTTTTATTTTTTTGGAAACTGTACTTTAACCTTCACTTTGTGTCTACGGATATTTCAAACCTTTGACAAATTAGCAACTGGTTGATCAAGAAAAGTTAACTTTGA
>CAIGRO010255889.1:0-12288 GCA_903798355.1 Fraxinus baroniana
CAAGTAATCAAACTAATCAATGTCCGCATAAAATTAATTACATTTTATCCTTCAGGGATAAACATAAATTCAAAATGATACATTTTTCGAAACATGTGCTACTTCGAGAACACGTTGCATTTATTATTGCTCATTCAAAAGAAATATGTTAATATTCTTCTAAAATATTGAAAATTATAATTATGATGTTGTGCAATTTCAGGGACAAAAATGAACTATTATTTGAAACATTAACTCTTCAAGAGCCATATATTTGCTTCTTCAAGAGTAATATATCAATATTCTTCTGAAATATTGGGATCAGAGTGTCATGCTCTTCAAGTGCAATAACATAAAGACATTTATTAATGAAAAAAATCATGATAGCAGTTTATATAAACATGAATTAATAAAGACATGTGATTAAGCAAAAATTAGTGAATTCGGCTTCATACGATTAATTCAAAAATGTGATTTTATGTACATGCATAACTCATTAAGATTGTACAAACATGAATTCAAAGACATAAATCATAGATCATGCATATGTTTTTTTAGTGGAAGGAGGGCAGTACCACTGAGATTTTATTAATATGTCCTTACTTGTGGTGAAAGGATATCGTGGTTACAATTAAAATAAAGCAAAATAATAAATGGGGAAGTACTATTTCCCTTACAACAAAAGTAAAATAAATCAGTAAAAAAGGAAGTACTACTTTCCTTACAGCAAAAGTAAAGTAAAGTAATAAAAAAGAAAGTACTACTTTCCTTATAAGAAGTGCAAATGTGAGCAAAAATAAATTAAAGGCGAGATACAGAAAATCAAACTCTAATACTGGGCAAACCATATATGTCAATCTAAACGAGCGCCCTGATATGTCGTGGTAAGCTAGTTGGTCCATATTTCTAGTATCTACGATATGCCACCATCGGTAACAAGTGCATCTGCAAACTTGGTTCCCCTTTTCTGAAGATGTGGAAAATCGTATTTTTGTGAAAGGAAATGATATATGCAATTTGTCTGAGTATTCCCTAGAAATGCTATGGTCCACCACCTCTGGTGATGCAGTGAATGACCACGGTTAAGTTTGCCTCAACCTAAATATCTGACAAACCAAGAGTTATAGCCAGTGGTATCCCATTATGAATAGCCCTAAGTTTCTCCTCTAATATCATACATTGTCCATATAAAGCTGAGAAGGCCTTGATACAATTTCCTGCTTAGTCCATGATGATGCCTCCTTTACTCACAACCATCCTTAACACAACCATCAGTGTTGATCTTGACAGATCCAAATGATGGAGTACGTCACTAAACCTGATAGGGAGAGGAGATGTGGAAAGAGTCGAAGAAATACCAAAAAATATAGCAAGCTGCATGTCATTACGCCAATGTAACGGTTGGAATAGTCCTCCAATATGGAGGGAGGATACCATACGGTAAACTCTCTAGATAATACATCTCCAACTCATACATATGTTCCTGTGCTTTGCATTATTCCTCTCAATCCAAAGAAACCAGAAAATTAATAGAGGAATAATGATGTGAATGTGCCTAGTGCTTGCAAACTTTCCAAAATACCTCCATCTCAGAAATCTATGTCTGACACCCTCTCTTGCACTCATGGTAATCTGAAATAAAATCCCAAAATATTACCAAACATGATCTGAAATACAGCACTAGTAAAAATATGAGTGATTGTCTCAATCTCTTAACAACATTGACATCTAGAAGCTAACTGACTGCCTATCCTCTTCTGGAGAATGACATCAACTCATTTTAAGTCTGCCATAATCTCCAACAGAAGAACGAAATGGTAGGAGGCATGATAGGGCTCCATAGTAGACGAAATAAATCCTATACTGGCCTGTTAGAGCAGATCAATTGCTATAATGATTTAGTAGTAAATCTACCATCTGATGTGGCCCTCCCAAAAATACGATCAGATACATCAAGGCAAAGTGGAATGGCCACAATCTGCTCTACCATAGCTGGTGGAAGAGCCTGAATAAATCTACCATCTGATGTGGCCCTCTAAAAAATGCGACCAGAGACATCAAGGCATAGTAGAATGGCCGCAATTTGCTCTACCATAGTTGATGGAAGAGCCAGTAGTAATTGCCCAAAATCCCATCCAGTCTCCTCGAAAAAGTCTCGTATCCTCACAGATGTGTGATGACTGTTTGGGAAAATGGATGCCAATGTAGAATCACCCATCCAACAATCATGCCAAAAGAAGATATGTCATATCCTAAGGCATCAAGCAATGTGTGTTTCGGCACATGGTCCAAATCTCTTCAGTCTCTTCTAAATAGGAGATGCCGAGAGCGAAATGAATCCTGCACTGGTCTACTAGAGCGGATCAGCTGCCATGCTGATTTAGTGGTAAATCTACCATCTGATGTGGCCCTCCAGAAGATGCGATCCAAGACATCAAGACATAGTGGAATAGTAGCAATTTGCTTTGCCATAACTGATAGAAAAGCCTGTAACAATCGCCCAAAATCCCATCCAGTCTCTTTGAAAAAGTCCTGTACCCCCCGCAGATGTGTGTTGTCTATGTAAAAAACTGGATGCCAATGTAGAATCACCCATCCAACAATCATGCCAAAAAAAGATCTGCCCTAACCCAAGGTGCCACTCAATGTATGTCTCGACGCATGATCCAAATCTCTTCAATTTTTTCCAAATAGGAGATGATGAATAAGGAACTGCTACAAGCAACGGATGTGTCCCTCTGTAATATTTATCCAGTAACAACTGAGCCTATAGAGAACTCTGAGACCTGAACAATCGCCATAGCTTCAATGAAAATATATCCACCACATCCTGTAATCATCTAAAGTCCAGACCTCCTTTGTCAGCATGAAAGCAAATCGCCTTCCAACTCCACCAATGTAGACTATGCGCATGATCCTTAGAATTCCATAAGAATCATACAAATATACTAGCCAGCATTTTCAGAATGACCTTAGGAGGTCGCATTATCTGGAATAGATACAGTGGTATAGAGGAAATAATAGAGTAATCCTACCACTAGAAGAAAGAAGGTGTGAAGCCCATCTAGAAATCCTACTCCTGACCTTCATAATGAGATCATCATATAGAAAGCTCCTTTAAACAGAGGGACTCCCAAATATGTGAACGACTGTCTTTAATGTGAAAATTCAGTTAAAATCACTAACTTCCGTATCTAAATATCAGATGCCGGCCTAGGCAATATAAGACTACTCTTGTCTCTATTCACCAATTGGCCCCCTCGTAGTTCTCCAAACAATCGATGACCCCTCTGATAGAATTCTTATGTCCATTGGTAAATATAATCATATCATCAGTAAAGGCAAGATGAGAGACAAGAGTACTAGATCATGCATATGTACATACATGAATTGACTAAACATGAATGGACTAAATTCTGCATAGACATGTAAGCAAACATGTATACATATGTGAATTGAAAAAGCAAGTTAAAATCTGACTACATGTTTGCACTATTGTGATGTATATGTATATTAGAAAAAACTCACACGTCACCAAATTAATTTTGGTACATGTGGTAGATGATTATGTTTAAAAAAATTACTTTACTAGACTTTGAAAAATTAAGTTATTATGCTGATAACGTGTTTTGAAAAGAGAGAAAACGAGGAAAAATAAAAGTTAATAGACTTGTGTGTATTATAATGAGAACCAAAATCTCATATTTATAGGGAAGGAATATGGATACATATGGTAATAATATCTAAGGTTGTACGGGTACAATTGTCATTAACCAATAACTTATCATTTACAACATGTATGTTTATTATTCCAACAAAATTATTACATTTTTGTTCATACACAATTTAATTAAATTCTATTTATTCAACGATAATAATAATCTTGGTAAGTCCATGTTACACATACATAGTCATTCAATAAGATCTTTGATGGATGTACATATTTATACCTAAGCCACTATATAAGAGTCAAATCATCTCCTCGAGAAAGGTACAAACTGGAGCATCGAACATTAAAGTCACTTAGGAACAATCTACTATAGTAATCTTGTTATTGTTGTTCAAAATCAAAAAAAAAAACAATAAATGGAGATTGTGGATGAAAATTTGAAAAGATGAAAGAAAATCACGATTGGTACCTTCGGTCGCATAGACCTTTAAGGCATGTGGTTGCATAGACCCATTCAGGGAATATATGGGCGACCATGGTTATAACTATGCGACCACATAGTTATAGCCTATGTGGTCGCATAGCATATAATCTTGACCATTGGATTCAAAATTCTGGTGGTTTTCTTGTGAAATGATACACCTTTTCACTATGGTTTTGAACCATTTCATGTAGGGATGATTGAATACTATAAATATAAGTTAATTATCATTCCAAAAACACTTTTAATTTTTTGAAATCATCCATTTCTCATCCCAAAGTTCTGGCCATATTATTGTTCTTCTCATAATCAAACTATACCATTTCACTTGTTCAATTATTTGAAGAATCACTTAAGCTTTTGGTGTTCTTCATTTCTAGGCTTAAAATCCTACAGACTCTTTGTCATTTAATCATCAAAAGCTTTGGTAGAGGAGGCAAATATCGTTTGAGGACAACGATACTATTATCGTGATCAAGTCTTGATTCTATTTATTTATTCATCTTCTTTTCTTTTTGTTTCCATTGTGATATTCTCCATATGCAATCAACATTCTCAAATGATATTTGCATATTCATTGCGATGGAAATGGAGTTTACACTTACAACAATCAAGATGATGAATCAAGACTTGGTAAGGTTAGACAAATTTGATAGTGGAAACTTTACTAGGTGGCAAGACAAATTGAAATTCCTCCTTACGGTGTTGAAGATTTTCTATGTTCTTGATCTAAAATTAGAGCCTATTCCTAATGCGACTGAAGAAAATACCGATGAAGTTCTTACTGAAAGAAAGAAGCAGGAAGAGATAAATTGTTATGTTGTGGTCACATTCGGAATACATTATCGGACCGCTTATATGATCTTTACACCAATACCACTTTGGAAAAAGAAATCTAGAACGCACTTGAGAATAAATATAAGGTCAAAGAAGAATGTATGAAGAAATTCCTAATTTCTAAATGTTTTGATTTTAAGTATTTGGATAATATTTTATTATTGTCTCAAGTACATGAGTTGCAAGTTATAGTCAACAAACCAAAAGTGATGAAGATCGATCTTCCCAAAACATTTCATGTGGGAGCAATTATTGCTAAATTCTTGGGGTCTTGGAAAGGTTATAGGAAGAAGATTCTTCACAATTCTGAAGATTTCTTTTTGGAGCAATTACAAAAACATCTTCGCATAGAGGAATAATCAAAGCCCAGAGATAAGACCGAAAGCTCTTATGATGGCTCTTTGAATTCTCGAGAGGTAGACGTGAGAAAAATGCTGCATAGACCCATTCAAGGAATATATGGGCGACCATGGTTATAACTATGCGATAAAATTTGGACATTTGGATTCAAATTTTTGGTGATTTTCTTGTGAAATGATTTGGAATCATTTCGTGTACGGATGATTGAATACTATAAATATAAGTTAATTATCATTCCAAAAACAATTTTAATTTTTTGGAATCATCCCTTTCTCATCCCAAAATTCTGGTCATATTATTGTTCTTCTCATAATCAAATTATACCATTTCACTTGTTCAATTTTTTGAAGAATCACTTAAGCTTTTGGCGTTCTTCATTTCTAGGCTTGAAATCCTACAAACTATTTGTCATTTAATCCTCAAAAGCTTTGGTGGAGAAGACAAATATCACTTGAGGACAACGATACTATTATCGTGATCAAGTCTTGATTCTATTTATTTATTCATCTTCTTTTCTTTTGTTTCCATTGTGATATTCTCCATATTCAATCAACATTTACAGCTGCTTGGATTAGTCTGGGTATCATCAATCAACTTCTATAATGCACTTTTAAATCATTCGCTTCACCTTTTCTATATTAATCTTTTGAATGCTGAAGTCACGATATAGTCAGATCTTTCTTCTAATTGGTCCACGAGAGACGAAAATAGTCAACATTTGTTTTCTCTTTGAGCAGCTAACATTCGATGAAGATATACTTTAAACAAATAATGTGCTTTCTAAGAGTGTAGCATTTTACTATAATATTTGAACGATGTTTTGTGTTCAAGTGTTGTTGTCAGCTATTTACTAAAATGAATCTTGCTAATGAGAAAATATAAAATGAATAAGTTTGTGCATCTTTAATATGTTAAGCTTTTAGACGAGGGATTGAACAATCTCTACCCTGACTTTTGAAGGGCTTTATCTTGCTGGTAACATTTCACGTTAGTAAAAATGGTTGTACTATTAGTAAGACTCTTTACTGAAGGAAAATTAGATGTAAATTTTGGTCAAAATTAGGAACTTCCGTAATGCTTGCTTAACACAATTTTATATGGAGAAAGCATAAACTAGGGCACACCAACATACCGATATCTGGATTTTGTGATTTAAGAGTGCAGATTGTACCTGTTAATGAAAAAGAAACCTTTCGAGGATAGAAATATCAACTTAACCCGAACTTATTTCCTGGTAGAATTTATGACTAAATAGGCAGTCGAAAACATTGAGATACTGGAACTTCTTTCATCATGGTTACATGTGCTAAAATGTAGAGCTAATTTGCTATAAGATAGACTCTTCTGCCTAATCATTGATGTGGATTCTTGTTATTAAATGATGCAATAATTTGAGTCCCTTTGAGCTTCTCTTGCTTAGTAGAACATGTGAATAGAACTCGCATAATTACTACTTTTTAGGAGTTTTCTATGCCTTTCTTGATCTGCCTGATATAGTTTTTATTTAATTTCATATTTGAAAGTTACGTAGTTTACTAATTAAGTTTGACCTTACGTGCAAAATTAATCTATTAAGAGTAACAAGTCACTTTTTAATAGATTCTAGATGATTAATCGTACAATTCAATTATCTTATGTTTGAATACCACAGTTTGTAATATGGAAATAAGAAAATAATGAACACACATATGATGATGGAGAAACCCAACTGGGTAAAAACTACGGGACCAGACCAGTTACCTCCACTATAGACAATATAGATTACAGTCCATTTCCAGCCTAGCAAATTTCATTAGTTCTCGTAGTTGTAATTCCTGTAATCTTTAAGATCTGTTGTTCCTCCATATTCATGATCTACTACCATAGATACTATCTAACCAACCTGCTAGATTTCCCGATCTAGCTCCTGTAGCTTCCAAGATCTACTATAAATCACAAACTCGCAATCTTCTGCAATTGTCTTTTCCAAGTGGATACCCAAGAGTCACCTATTTTTGTTTTTCTTCATGCGCTTGTAGTCCAACATCTCTCAACTTCCAGAAACTTATGAAGTCTAACCGAGAAAGTACCTTACTCAAAGTGTAAAGGAAATTAGGTATTTTTGATTCACGAACCTTAATGTTTTCCCAAAATTAGGCTGCCGGATCTCAAGAATAATATGGATGAACCACCAAATAATTATGCTATTGGCTCTATCAAATGATGTGAATGTGCTATGCAATGAAAGCACAATAATGCAACCTTATAAAATTCGTACAAGACCCTCTGTTAGGGATGACAATAAAACCTGCTCAATCGGATACCCCGGGACCCCGTCTCGAATGGGTGGGGATTACCCGCCTAACCGGATAAACAGGATGGGGACGGGTGAGGGTCATTACCCCGAAGCGGGTACGGGGCGGGTACGAGAAACATAGTCCCTACCCCTTTTAAAATTAATTTCAAATTTAAGTATTTTATCAAACAAAAATAATAAATTTATCATCATTTTTAAAAAGAACATAAGTTGTTTTTAACAAATTAGTAAAAAGGTAATAATATTTACTAACTAAAGACATTAAAATAAATAAATAAATAAAGAAAAAGAAAAAATAAATGGGGCGATAAATGGGGCAAGAGATTTGCCCCCCACCCCCCTGGATCTCGCCTCGATTCCGCCCATCCCGCTTTAACCGGACATGGGTAAGGGGTAAGGTGACGAAAATACCCGACAGGACGGGGGTGAGAATGGCCGCCTTAGCCCATACCCGCCCCGTTGTCATCCCTACCATCTGTATTTATAATTGGAGGTGTATGAGTAATATGAGTCATATAAAACTCTCCAAAATTGCAAATAGTTTTTTTTCGGATCGACATGTCACTTGAGCGAAGAGCTAAAGACAGTCGACAGTCGAGCAACGGCCTCTCACTCGAGCGAGAGTCGGGCGACAGCGAGCGACGACGATTTTGTTTTTGTCGCTCAAGCCGATAGGCTAGCGAAAATTCGGCATCGCTTCTTCCTTGTTTCCAAACTCGAACTCAAACACTGGACTACCGAACTCAAGTATATAATATTGCATTTCACTCCTTGACTTTTACACACGTTCAATTAAATCTTTTTTGTTCACAGAATTGTCAATTACACTATTGAACTTAACATTATTCCTCCTCTAAAATTTTCTTTTTCAAGGTCGTTCGGTTCCCTTGGATGTGGTAGAAGGAAAAGATTAGGAAACAAGACCACAAGGTGAAACACCAAGGAAATGAGAGCACGTAAGAATGAGAGAAATTTGATATAAGGAAACAGTTCAACTTTTTATATTCAACATGTTATGAAACTGATCGCAAGATATGACATATAATAAAGAAATAAAGAAGAAAACAAGAACACGAAATTTACATGAAAACCCAATTTGCGTAAAAATCACGGGCAGATGAGAACAATCCACTATAATTAATATTTTGGTGTTTACAATTCAAGATTTCAATAAACTCAATTGAAATCTCAACTCTTAATCTCTCAATATGTTGTTGAATCTCAAGAGAATAATATATGAATGTTAAAATATGGAGATTATACAATGTAATAATATATATAGAACATCTTATTGGAATCCACAATGGAGTAGAAGTCCCAAAAATCGAGGAAAAACCAGCAATCCCCGTTGTTTACGTAGCTTGGGCGCCTAGGCGCCCAACATATAAATTTTGGCCAGAGGCCGGTGCCTAAGCGCCAACACTTCTGCCCCAAAAGTGTTTGTGGCGCCCAGCGCCCGTTCCTCGGGATTAAACTTTCAAAACTTGCGTTTAGCCATCCAAGAGTTTTTCATCAAATCAAACTCCTAATTATCAATGAAATTTGATCTCCACGAGCCAGAATTCTTCAAGTCCTAGTATCTTAGACTTCCTCCAATCATCCAAATACCAAATCACATATCAAACTCATAATTATCAATGAAATTTGATCTCTATAAGTTAGGATTCTTCAAATCCAAATATCTTAGACTTTCTCCAATCTTCCAAATACCAAATCACATGGAATTTGGATCAAACCACAACACAACCAAAATTCTCGTCCCCTCTAAGCATCCATTCTACTTATAACCTACCAATCAAAAATAGGCAATAGAAAAATAAGAACAAGAACACATGGATTTATCTAGAAATCCAAGATCAAAAAAAAAAAATCACAAGTAGGAGATATCCACTATATCAAAGATAGTACAAGAGATAAGATGTGTTTTAGTGGCTACTCCAAATAATACCATAAAACCCTAACATACATCATATACGCGTGCGCGAGAATAATAAAACAGGTCCACACACTAACCCCCCGAAAATCCTCATAATTTTGATTTCATCACATATGTCGCACAGTGAGTTTTTGGGGCTGGACCAAACATAATTTGGTTCACTGTACTCTAATAAAACTCGTGTGCTTAAATATTGACACACAGAAAGGCAGCATTTGAGACATGATTAGTTTATTTTATATGCTGAAGGATTTGAAAACGTTCTGTATGTTAAACTGGCGAGCCGTCGGGAATTTTCCACGTCATTCAAATAATTGAAAGTAATTTATCTGATAGGTCCACAGCATGTCAAAATTCTCACAAGTCTTGATTGTGCATCAGAAAATACATGTGCATTTCTGCATTTGAGGTTCTCACAGATCAAATCATCTCCGGTTTGATATCAATTAAAAATAACTTAATGCTGGAATATAGACCTTCTAATGCAGTTCATACGAATTTAGACCACTGAGAATCCAATGGCCCCAAAACCGAAGGGTTCTTCCATAAGGTTCGACCATGGACGGTCAGCCACGGCCTAAGATCAGACACAAACGGGACAAATGAATTAGGTTAGTTGAAAGCTGGTTATTGGTTCAAGAATGGATGGTGCATGTGAGGCGGTGAGTTAAAAACTAAATTTAAATAAACAAATGGATCTTTCGTGTATAACTGCTTAAATTTTTAGACGAGATGAGACAACACTATCCTAATATGACAAGAAGGAACCAAAGTAGAACAGAACTGAAAAGTTTTGTTGAGTAGGCTTTTGCTTATAAATAATTTGTCATTCTGATTTTGTGTGGTTCAGTTGTTTCATCCTGTGAATCTTTCTGGTCCTATGACATGTGAATAAGAGTAGACAAGGACACCTTCATGTCGTGTGCAGTACACCACAAAAACATTTTTCTTCCACAAAAATTTTCATTAAAAATTAGTTTGTACAACTTTACCCCGTGACATGAACTTAGCTTTTTTATTTGTTCTCATTTTCGAATAATGCCAATATGTTGCTATTTGTAGAAAATTATTCGAATAGTGCCAATATGTTGCTATTTGTAGAAAATTATTTGTGTGATTCTAAAGTGAGATAAATTAGCACTACCCAAATGTTCATTTCCATTGAATTTGAAATAAATGGTGACCATAAATTTCTTATTCATGTATTAATGTTTTGAAGAAATTTATAGATAAGTTTTGTATGTTTGTGGTGGTACTCTTGGTCCATGGATGGAGCTTGGTGTTTGCAACCATAGTTTTTAAACCCCGACATTGACCTTGTTGATGTAATGGGTTACTGGTTACTAATTAGACCGGTGGATCAACACTTGAAAACTCGTGCAAAAGTTTCTCAATGTTAAAATTTCTTTTCAAGACAAAATTAAAGTTTTAAATTGTTTGTTGATGGTAAGTCTATTTTATACATTTATTTGGATTTTAAAATATTGACATTTCCTTATTCTTTTGATAAATTATAGTCTAATTTTAATTTATTGTATATTTTGTTTATTGGGTGTAATTCGATGATTGGACATGGAATTGAAAGGACAAGCAAAAATGGTGAAAAAGTAGTGAAATTCAAAGTTTGAGGACTCAATTGAAACTTTTCGATAATGGATTTGGACCACAAAATAAAGATCAAAGATTTACGGGTTCAATTGGATGTAGTTAGAAGTTGAAGGATTGAATTTGGAAGAAAAGAAGATACGGAGAAAGAATCAAATTTGGGACTGAAACGCATACAAACAAAAAGCTGGAACTTGCATTTGCAAATAAGCCACAATTCACCTATGGAGCACGCGGGATCTGTCTAGAGATGGCAAAAAAACCCGCCCCGACGGGGCGAGGGTGCCCCGCCCTGAACCCGACCCGGTTAGGTTATTAAAAAAGAAAAAAAAACTTGAAGAGTTTACTTTGTTGCTCAAACCCTAAATTCCAAAAGGCCCAAAACCTCCCAAATCTCTCTCTCTCAGACTCTGTCTCTCGTCGACGCCGTCTCAACTCTCAGTCTCGTCGTCGACCCTCTCAACTCTCAATCTCTCGCCGTTTCAACTCACCACCCGCCCCGGTCTCAACTCTCAGTCTTTCGCGGCCTTGCCATCTCAACTCTCAGTCTTGCCGTCTCAACTCACAGTCTCTCACTGTCTCAACTCACCACCCGCCCCGGTAAATCTCTCTCTCTCTCTCTCTCTCTCTCTCTCTCTCTCTCTCTCTCTCTCTCTCTGCATGTGTAAGTTGTAACTGAGTAATTAAATGCAATTGATTTAGGCATTCTTTTTGTAGCTGAATGTGGGTGAAAATAATAATAAAGATGATTCTTTCCAGTTTGCAGTGGCTATAGAACACTCTCAGTGTGTGCACCTAATTCAAAAACACTTTGATGGTTCTGCCTAATTGGAAAACATATATTCAGAATATACTTCAGTAACTAGGCACTTCGGTTTGGGTACAAAAAGTCACACAACAGACATAATTTGGTATATTTCTAGGATACTCAGTCGAATAATGATGATGAAAAAAGACTGATTAATGATTATGAACGAAGATTCAAAAAAATCAGTATTCAGAGTCTAATACCAGTAAAATGAAACCTAAAATTGCAATATTCGCTTTGCAAAACACCTTGTCTTATGTTGGATTATTCTACATGGTTTAAGTTATATTTATTTATAATCTATCTATTTTGCATA
>CAIGRO010255921.1:0-14781 GCA_903798355.1 Fraxinus baroniana
AAAGGAGGCTTGAACATGAACACTTTATTTTGGAGAGATGTCCGAAGCAAGAACCCTTCAACGTATGACGAATTGGTGGAGACGATGAAAGTTGAAATTGTCAACGAGGAAATGATAGATCATCGAAATAGAGCCATCCAGGGAATCCCACCACTCAGAGGCAAATTAGTAGAGGACCCACCGCCCAGATAGTAAGCTAGCAATGGACCCAAGCCAGGCATGCTATAGCTCCCACCTCGGGGCAAGCGCTAGCGACTGCCATGCTGAATGCAGTGCCTACCTTAGCCTATGAAAATGTCGGCCCCAGCGCCAATAATCCAACAAGAAATACCGAACGACCCTCAACCTCTAGAAATAGAGGATGGGACGGAGCGCCTGGAATGAAGGCATTTATGGGAATCACTTCGGAGGACCAGTCCTAGCACACAAAATACTCCGACAAGGATATTATTGGTCGACCCTAAAAAGTGATGCAGTTGAATTTGTGCAGAAATGTGACAAGTGCTAACGCTTCTCCAATGTGCAAAGGTAACCCTCTCAAGAGCTCACTGTTGTAACTAACCCTTGGCCATTCGCCAAATGGGGCATGTATTTTATTGGCCCTCTGCCCAAGGAAAGAGCAAACGCTCGCTTCGCCATAGTTGCGATCGATTACTTCACAAAGTGGGTAGAAGTGGAGCCCCTATCCAAGATTATTGAGGCAAACACTTCCAAGTTCCTATGGAAAAATATCATATGTCGATTTAGCATACCCCACTCCCTGGTTTTAGACAATGGCAAATAGTTTGACAATAGGAAGATCAGAGACTTATGTGACGAGCTGGGAATCAGAAAGCATTTCTCTTCTCCCCATCATCCCTAAGCAAACGGCCAAGTTGAAGCAGTCAATAAGACCATAAAACTCACTTTCAAAAGGAAGTTGGACCACCTCCAAAGGAGCCTGGGTGGATGAGCTCTCCCAAGTCCTCTAGGCTATCAGAACTACTTGTAAAACAGCCACTGGGGAAACCCCTTTTTCCATGACTTATGTAGCCGAGGCCATGAATCCTGTAGAGGTTGGTATTCATTCTCCTCGCCGCATACACTTCAACGAAGTGACAAACGATGAACTGAGGAAGTTTGAGCTGGATTTTCAGGAAGAAATGAGAAATGGTTCTCAGGCTAGGCTTGCTTCCTATCAACGTCAGATGATGCATTATTACATTGCCAAAGTGAAGAAGATGATGTTTCGTATCTGTGATTTGGTGCTTCTCAAGGTTTCTCCCTCAACTAGGCATAAGAACTTTATGGCCGAATTGGGAAGGTCCCTACAAAATAGTTCAGGAAATTCGGCCCGGAACTTATACTGTAGAAGACTTAGAAGGAAAGGCAATGTCTTATCCCTAGAATATTGAACACCTAAGAAAGTACTACCAGTAGGAAGCTTGTAAATATTGCAATCAAATAAAATAAACATTTCCTGCCTCGCCTCGCTCTTGCATCAACGAGTTTAAAAACAACCTTGCTGAGGTGCAAGCTCCCCCCAAAGAGTCACCTCCAAGAAAACCTGTGTAAATAGAGGTGGTGCGGGTGCCACCTCTGATAAAGCAGAAGCTCACAAGCTTAGAAACAGCCGTATTGAGGTGCAAGCCCTCCCAAGGAGTCACCTCTAAGAAAACCTGTGTAAATAGAGGCGATGCGGGTGCTACCTCTGATAAAGCAGAAGTGCACAAGCTTAGAAACAACCTTGTTGAGGTGCAACCTCTCCCTAAGGAGTCATCTCCAAGAAAACCTGTCTAAACAAAGGTGGTGCGGGTGCCACCTCTGATAAAACAGAAGCGCACAAGCTTAGAAACAACATTGCTGAGGTGTAAGCTCCCCCCAAGGAGTTACCTCCAAGAAAACCTGTGTAAACAGAGGCAGTGTGGGTGCCACCTTTGATAAAGCAGAAGCGCACAAGCTTAGAAACAACCTTGTTGAGGTGTAAGCTCCTCCTAAGGAGTCACCTCCAAGAAAACCTGTTTAAATAGAGGCGGTGTGGGTGCCACATCTGATAAAGAAGAAGCATACAAACTTAGAAATAACCTTGCTGAGGTGCAAGCTTCTCCCAATGAGCCACCTCCAAGAAAACCTGTGTAAACAGAGGCGGTGCGGGTGCCATCTTTGATAAAGCAGAAGTGCACAAGCTTAGAAACAACCTTACTGAGGCACAATGAAAATCATGGAATGGTTGAACAACGGCATCGTGATATTTCTTGTTTTATTTTATCAAGTGATTGAATAATGCCGATGTGATATTACTTGTTCTATTTTATCAAGTAATTGAGTAATGCCGACGCGATATTACTTGTTCCACTTTATCAACTGATTGAGTAATGCCGACGCGATGTTACTTGTTCCATTTTATCAAGTGATTGAGCAATGCCGATGCGATATTACTTCCTATTTTATTAAAAGATCAAGATGAGTCGATGCAATTACAGTGCTACCACTACTCAACCCAAGTAATGTTTGAAGTCGTGATTACTTGTGCATAAAAAATAAAGCAAATTGAAGCGACACTTGAGAGAAAATATGCTTTATTAGAATTGCAAGAAAATGCTGAAGCTACTATAAGATAAAGTAATAAAAATTAAAAAAGGGCATAATCTACATGAACAAATGGTTTTCCTTTCCCCCCCTTGGAGAGCCTCTTCCTCTTCTCCATCATCTTCATCCGCCATTGGCCTTTCCCCGGTAGGCCCCCCAAACTCTTCCTCCAGGAACCCAATGTTCAGTTCGGGATACCTTTCGCGGAGACGAGACATCACTTCCTTCGCAGCCCAAGAGGACCAAAAATTGGAGAAGTCATCGTACTCTAGAGTGGTGTGGAAGTTATCCTTGTAATTCTGTACCACAACCTCACCGACTGTTCTTACTTTGGCCTTAAGGGAGTCAATCTTTTCAGTTTGGGCCTCAGTAAGCTTTTTCAACTCGACCTTCTCCCTATTTGCCTCAACCAAGGTCTCTGAAGCTATCCTTTGATGCTCATTGGCATCGTCAACCCTTTTTGCCAGAGCCGCCACCTGGGAGACAGACTTGTGGAGCTCGTTCTTTAGCCGGTTGACTTGGATCTCAGAGGCGTCTAACTTCGAAGCGACCGTCACCCACTTTCCCTCCATATCCTCCAATTCATCATTTTTCCTACGAAGGCCTCGAACCAAGTCTTTAACCGAGGCTCCCATGCTTAGTGTCCTCGCAACGCATGCATTATTGGTGGCCAGCAAATCCTTGATCTTGCACGAGGTGGCATGGTTGGCCCACTCTTCGGTCCAGAACTTACTATGGATCCGAGCAGCACAGGCCGTTTCTAGGGACAACATCTCCAAAATTGCCTTAGTGAGGTCCTCTTCTTTACTTCCTAGGAAATTGGTGACCTTACTTCCGGTCGGAGCACAGGCAGGCCTCTTCAACCTTTTCTTTGGCTGCTCTCCCGAAAAGTATGCAGTTATAGGCACAATGGCCTGGGATATAGGCTGAGCCGCCACAGTAACATCGGCATCAGCGGGAGGAGAATGAACTACAGCACTTTGGGAATAAGTTGAGGCCCCTGATGGACTCCCTCGTTTCTTCCTCCTCAGAACGAGAAAGGCTCCTTACTCAGCCACGTTCTCCTCAGCAGGCTGCTGACCAGCCCTGCTGAGAGCATGGAGACACTCCGACTGCTTCTTATAAGTAGCCGAGCTGGTTTTTAACGTCTTGGCATTCGCCACGCTTCGGCGGATGGTAGCGAGATCGGGCTTCAATGGCCTCTTATTCTCGAAGTCCTCTGCAAAGGAAAGAAGAAAATAATTTCACAAAGAAAAGCAACCAAGAAGAACTGAGTCGATGATTTCACCTTGATTCATCATCAGTCCGTGTAGAACGAAGTGACGGTTGTTGTCGATAACTCCTCTCCAGCATAGGTGTTTGGTATATTTGGCCGATAAATGTCCCACTCCTCTTGGATATTTCGCATTTCGAGAGGGAGCCTGCAAAGAATAGGAATATTAAAAATGAACTAAATTGGCTAAGCAAAACCAGATCGGTACAGCTACTTACTACATGTTGAGTAGGTGGTGGGAATGGTCAGAGGCGCCATGGGATCATTCTCTATGGTGTCCCACCGGCCGAGGCCCAGAACCAAGAGCTTTTCCAGCCTTTAACTGATAAAGGCGCTCCATGCAAAAATGAGGAATGCGACCCTCAGGGAGCTAGGTAGTACCAGTCTCGGCTCTCCTTCCCCTCGGCGATAACTTTGGGAAAGAAAAGGGAATGGAATACGCTGAAAGGCATGTCCACCCCGATGCTAGCCCGATGCCACAGCATCTAAGTCCTTACCATCTGGGACCATGAGTTCGGATTGAATTGAGTCAGGGCCAACCCATAGAACCTAAGTACTAGTCTAAATAAGTGATGGAAGGGTAGCCTTAGTCCGACCCGGAGCAAATGATCGCTCACCGCTACGCACCTTGGTCTAGGGTAGTAGGCCCTTTCGTGGGGTTCGGGCAGGATGAATTGGATGATTTGGGGAACCCTACATACTACCCTACACCTTTCTATTTGTTCCGAAGTAATTTTGGAAGGGTATTTGGATGCCCCCTATTGGATGGACGTGTCTACAAGGGAGACAGGTCGTCTCCAAATATTTTCCCCAACCATAATAGGCCTACTCAGTTCGTCCGATGATACCTCTATAGGCTCTCTCAGAGTTGAACTCTCCTCACCTCACCCCTCCTCACTCCGCCATACAATGGATTGTTCACTCGCCATATCGAAACTTTTGAAGGTTCTCAAAAGAAGAAAAAGATGCATAAGCCAGAAATTATGGTTATTACCTAGTTCAACGTAGAGAAGCTTTGCTGGCCGGAGTTTACAAGAAATTCACCGGAGTTCGCCACTGACAGTCATCGTAAATAACACAAAAAGACAGAATCCAGGAATCTTTGAATGCTTTAGAGATTTTGGTAAAGGTAAAAGCTTCAAAATGAAAGGGATGGACCTTTTATAGGCCTCCCAAGGCTCGCCCTAACCGTCGGATCAACTCTCATTACATCTGGACCATCCGAACCTAAGGCCTCAAGATCACCGTTGAATTCAAAAGTCACCAAGATAAACGATCTCGATGAAGCAGTGAATATCACACACTACCCATATGCATTACTCCGAAAAATGGAAAGCGTCGCCATCATTGCCATTTATGACAAAGGAGGCGTGTCTTGGAAGAAGCAAGCGTCCCTTATACGTGTCTTGGGAAGACTCGAAGGCTTTCAAATCATTAGCACAAAACCCAACGCTGTCCACAAGAGCTGCCAACTCCTATCACTTTGGCCACAACTGCTTCGCAGTGCAACAGCTCTCTACGAGAGTTGTCAACCCATATCACTTCGGCTAGAGCAGAATTCCATGTTGCAACAGCTCTCCACAAGAGCTACCAACTCTTATCACTTCAGCCACAATAGCTTCCCATTACAACAACTGTCCACGAGAGTTGTCAACCCATATCACTTCGGCCATAGCAGAATTCCATGTTGTAACATCTCTCCACAAGAGCTACCAACTCCTATCACTTCGGCCACAATAGTTTCGTATTGTAACATCTCTCCACGAGAGTTGTCAGCCAATATCACTTCGAACTAGAGCAGAATTCCATGTTACAACAACTCACAGGGCTGCCGACGACTCAGCTTCAGATCGCTTTCGTCACCGTCACTTTGTTCGCCTAGCATCGGTCCTTCCTCCCCATGCATCCCAACAACCACCTTGAAAGTCCTTGTATAAATGAATATCCATACATGGACTTACGGGACTATTGTTACGGGCCTGAGTCAAGCCCGCCACCTCACTTGCCACTTGTCGATAGGGATTATCCTGCACTGCACCACGTGTCAGCTGAGGCGATTATGCATGGAATGAGTTGACTACATAAGCCGAAGAGATTACTCTAGGGACGAACTGGCCATATGCTAAGAAAGGAACCGAACTCATCCGCGATACCTCGCAGATGCAAAGGCCCATACTCCGCTTCTGCGACTCCGCTCCTGCCTTGCCTCGTCCCAACAAAGATCTCCCCAAAATCAAATCCCTGATTGATGGGACGTGTGGTAGGACCCAAACGGTCAAACTCTGCTACTTTTGTTAGAAACATTAAATGTCAGCCAACCTATAAAAAGACAGATTGACACCTAGAATGGGATGAGCCCTGAGGATCTCATAACACGTGTCTCCTCATCCGATGGTTCTCCTCTTCCCATCCTTGGTATAAATACACCCTACTTGTGCCTGAAGAAGGATTCGAATCCCATTTATTTGGCGAGTGTTCCACCGTCGGTGAACCATTCTCCGGTTAAACATGAACTGACTTGACCGTCGGAGTGCTCACGATCGCTCCCAACCCCTTCGAGAGAGACCACAGGTGGCTGACATAGTGCTACGAGTGCTGGGAAGAGTTTACTTGAAAACTTCTTCTGTGACCACGTTGGAACCATTTTTCAAGGTCAACAAACATCATAAAAAAGACAGGAAAATTCCAGAACTCGGAGAAGAGAGAAGAAAAACAAATGAGGATCACAGAAATTTTCAGAAGGAAGACCATAAGACGACAGAGGAAAAAAGGTGTAGAACTGAGCAGTAATTTCAGGAACTGTGGGAACTAGCATCAATTACCTCCACTAAGCTTCCTTTCTTCCCCTTTTTAGTACTTCCTGTATTGATTTTATTTTGTTTACTTTGTATTCCATGGGTAAATAAAGTATTTAGTTGATTAAGGGTGATTCTAAACTTAAGACATGACTTTCAGTCAATAAAGTGTAGACTTTTCTTTATCCCTCGTGATTATGTGTTTAATCCATTGATTGAATTGTTAGTTTGGCCTTCTTAATTATTTAGGTGTACAACTAAGTGATTAGGTTGGTTCATTTCATGCTAATTTAGAGATTTTAGTCCTTAATTGCTAAATTTCTCCAAATACAAGTAGCAATTGCACATCAAAAGATTATGAGATATTTTCATTTGATTGTGAATGGATTATCGTTCAAGATATTAAACTAGGCTTGTTTGTTTGAGCTTGATTTATTTCTTGCCTCTTTCAATTGAATGCTTTTGATTAAATTAAACTTAGAGATCATGTTCTTGGTTGCTTGGTAAACAGAAATTTTGGTTGAAGGACTTGTTTTATTCAATGAATAAGAAGAGAAATAGACAATTGAACTTGTAGTTGTCTAAGAATTGACATTTTAAAGAGGGATAACACTTGTTTTTGCAAAATTAATTAAGGAAATCATGTCAACGGTGAAATATTCTTGGATTTTTATATAACCTGAATTCATTCATTTTTTCTTTAAATGAACCCCCCCCCCCAAATTTAAGAACTAACATCGAAAGTAATGTTTTATTGATCATTAGATTAGTTTATTGAATATTTTTTTAGCCAAGTGGTTAGTTGAATCAATCCTATGCTTCAAATGATCCTTTCTGTCCATCCTACACAACGACAAATAATAGTTTGAGCAAAGAATTTTTCTATAAGCTATTTTTAGTGTATCGGAGTTTTTTCAACCTTTTTTGTCCGGTCTATTTATATGATTTTCAATATACGAAACTTGCATGAAACCATTATCTTCTAGAGAGGATCTTTTACAGTGACTGACTAGGAAATGGTCTTTTACAATGGATCAAAACCATTATATGTCAAATTTTCTTTAGTAGTATAGTATCATCAGAAGAACAAAATATATTTGGAGCCCAAAGGGGGAGTTTGTTAGGTATTTAATATAATTGACAAATCTGTGAATAAAAAGGACTAAAGTTAATATGTTGTAAAAGTTGAGGAATAATGTGTAACTAGTGAAAGTTGTGTTATTTTAGGCCTAGGGTTCGAGAATAGGAAAGAAGGAAAAATGGTGCGGAATTTTACTAGATTGTCGCTTAGGTTTGACTCGAGTGTCAAAAACTGCGTAGCCCACCTGTCGCCTCGCCTTCACTCAAGCGACAACCTGTAGCTCGACTGTCGCTCATCCCCCGCTCGAACGATAATGCCATCCGAGAGTTTTTTAATTCATTTTTAAAGGCCTTTTATCCAACTCATTCATTCATTAACCTACATATAAATACCCAAACGTCTCTGAATGGTTTTTCTAAAATTGATCATTGAGCAAACACATTGGTTTCATATTCTATTCATCCACTTAAGGTTTCAACCTTCATTATTCACATTGTGATCTCTTCTTGGTGGTTAAAAACATCAATTTCACATTCCAAATACAAACTGCTCCTTCCTTCATATCTATCAAAGTTTTTAAAGATCAAGGGAAGGTGACTGGAGTCAGTCATTGTCTGTGCCTCCATTTTTCAACGGAAGCAAATATGCTTATTGGAAAGTTCGAATGAGAGCCTTCATTAAATCATTAGATGAACGTATTTGGATTAGCGTTAGAACTGGGTGGACTATACCTTCGACCAGGGTTGCTGGTGTAGTTGCACCCACTAATATTTCACTCTGGACTAAAGATGACTTAGCTAAGTATAACTGGAACAGTAAGAACATTCATGTCATGTTTATGGTTGTGTCTGCTGAAGAGTTTAGGTGAGTTTCGATGTGTGAGACTGCTAAAGAAGTTTGGAATATCTTAGAAACCACACACGAGGGAACTAAAACGATTAAAAATTCCAAACTGCAGATGTTTACCTCTATGTTTTAAGAAATTAGAATGAATGACGATGAATTGGTCAATGAATTCTATGCGAAGATAAATGATATAGTTAATTCAAGTTTTAACCTAGGTGAAAAGATTCCCAAGTCGAAGATCGTTAGAAAAATCCTTAGATCCCTACCTAAAAGGTTTAGACCTAAAGTCACCACAATTGAAGAAATTAAGGACTTAGATGTCATTAAGATAGAAGTACTCGTAGGATCTCTTCAAACCTATGAACTCAGTGTTTCTCAACCTAAAAATGTTAAATCCATAGCCAAGAACACTGTTAGAGAAGAAGAGAGTGAGTCTACTGATGCTAAGATGCTTAGGGACGACGACATAGCTTATTCGTTAAAACATTTCAAAAGGTGGTGAGGAATAGGATAAAGCCTCAAGAACGAAAAAATGAAGTCTATAATAAATTCTCGAAAGATAGACGTGAGAAAAATAACTCTAGGACTGCCAATAAGAAAACTTAATCTATTAGATGCCATGAGTATTAGGGTTACGATCACTATATGAATGAATGTCCTAACTTGAAAAAGAGTTCGAATAAAGAAAGACGTAAGGCATTAGAGTGATACATCTAGTGGTGAGGATGAACAAAATTTTATGGCCTTCACAAATATAGCTACGATAGAATCTGATAAGGAAATTAAAAGATTGAAAATGATTAACAGTGAGAAATCCGAGGAAGAATCTGAGGATGAACCTGATATTCATGAAGGTTATTGTGAACTATTTAAGGAGAGTCTTAAAATTAAAAAGGTCAATAAAATTGTACTGAAAAAGGTAAATGCTCTTGAAAGAAAAAAGAAAAACTAACAGATGACCTTTAGGACTCTACCAAGATTCTGAGTGAGTTGAAGCTTGTTAATGAAAACTTGAAAGCCAATGTTAAATTCTTAATAAGTGATCTTAAAAAATCTAATACTCAACTCCAATCATTCATAAGTGGTATGCAGAAACTTAATAATCTGTTGGGGATGAACAAGCTTGCTGGAATAGGCATGGTCTGGGTTACGTTCACAATGGTAATACTACTACCAGTACATTCAAGACCACGTTTGTCCCGACCACTAACAAAGCTCGAAGAATTGCTTATCCTGAACCAAAGGGCAAAAATGTCTTAGGATCGAGACCCACTAGACAACGTAGGATTAATCATCCTACATATCGCTAACAACCTCTGAGCAGGTTTGAACCTAGGTTTATCCCACTTGTCACCATTGTGGCGCATTGGGAACTCGTGACTCGTAAAAGTCAAGATTTCACTAGCAATGTTAACTTTCTTCCTAATCACGTAAGCCATTTAATTGAGATGATGATTCAGTTAACTAGAATCTCTTGTACTTTTAAGAAGCCTTGGGTTAGAAAAAGGTGACCTAGAAGGTCGTGAGATTAATCATGCTCTTAAAGGTAAGTGTATCCATGTTTCTCCTTGATTAGTTTCTTAGATGCATGCATGCGCAGTTCATTAGGTCCAGCCATTCTTACATGCTTCTCACTTATTTATGTTTTGTTTTTATTTCATTTTTGTGTTTTCATTTTCTTTGGGTATTGATTTTTTTTATTTATTTAAAAAAAATGTTATTAGGCTCTAGACATAGTGTGATCTTGTGAGTGAGTTTAGATGACATCTGTTGGTTAGGTAACCTTGAACGTGAATTGACCTACACTTATATATATATATATATAGCTTGGTTCCTCTTATACTTTTGTTCGAAGCCTATTTGACTCGAGTGATTAAGCTCGAGGGGTTCTCATAACCTAGTGCCTATGGTCAACTTACTTGGATTAACCGACCTAAAACTCGTTACGGGGGTCAATTTATTTGCTTAATAGACAAGAGTCTGTACATAAGATACAATATTTGAGTAAAACGACTTAAAAATTATATGCTAAAATTTAGGGGTGAAAAGATAAATATTTATGTAATTGAGCTTATTTTCAAGTCCTAAAAAACTTATGGGTTTGATTTTCATTAGTAAGGAAGATACTTATTTAACAGTGATGGTCACATGTCCTTTCTCACAAATTTAAGGTTTGGAGTTTTATTCATGAGAAAATAGTGGCACTTATCACACGTAAGTCACTTATACACTCCGATTGAACTTGATTTGAGTACGTGGGATTTTATTTCATTCTATTTATAATGCACTAACACATGCATGGTTGAGTTCATCTATTTTTCGAGGGCTTAATTTATTTATTTTTATAAAAAAAGGGGGCTATTTTTCTTAATTTTCAAACTTCGGTATTATTTGTGTCGAAGAGTTTTTGCCAGCTTATCGATGAGCCATGCTCAAGTAATAGAAGTAGAAGTTAGCTCGCTCGCTTATCACTCGACTATGCTCAAGCGACAACTTGTATGTTTGAATTTTGATTTTTTTTTTTGGGTTTTACGTAGTTTTTCCCCATTTTCCTTTATCTTTACTTCAAATTACGCTAAACCCGTTTAACATTTGTGAAATTCACACCCAAGTGATCAGCAATAATCTGATTTTAGGTTCAATCTCCACATATATTCATCACATTTCCCACAATTTCAAGGTAAACGGTGAAAACCATTGTTTTGTTATTTTCGCATTTTGTTTTTGATATTATTGTATTGATTACTTCATTTTTGGGTGATTCTCTCTAATTGCATGACATTTTCACACATAGTCAAGGTAAATTTGGATAAACCCGTGTTTCTCTAGTTCTTTTTCATGCAATTTTTTGGGTTATTGATGTTCTTCACTCCGTATATTCATTTCTACTTGGTTTGTTGCTGAAGGTTGCATTGGAATTATTTAGTGTTATGTAGTTATGTTGGTTGAGAATGTGGTTGCTGTTTTGGACGATTTTGATGTGAGTTTTGGGCTTGGGGTAGTCTTTGAGGTTGGATTGAGAATGGCCGTTTTGAGAATTGGAGTGGTGTTGTTTTGGATTATGAAGTCTTAGGTTGGTAGTGTGAAGTTTGCTTTCCATTATGCAAACGGGACACACATTATCACTGGTATCTTGGTTTGGTTGTTTTTCATGTTGGCACCATGAGGTGACGTCACATCACTGTGTAATGACATCATGGCACACGCTACATACGTCTAGGCATCATGGCATTTCTTTGTGCATTCGTTCACGGGTACATTGCATATGAACATTTGCCTCATTTTGTGTGCTATCATGCGTCTCATGCATATCATGCATCTCTTGCATATCAAATCGATGTATTGATATATTGGGTTTTACTCGTTTCAGATGTCACATAAGAGAGCTCATACAACTGCTCCAACACCAGGTTTATCTCTACGACTATACATGACACTTTTGGGTCGCAATTTTCTTTGAGATCGATTTTGTTTGAGCGCGAGATCATTATGTCTGACCTGTCATCGACCTCACTGCCATTTTCACTTCCCAGGGTTGGGAATCGTTGTTGGTTGAGTTGATCCCTCCACGTAGTCTTCTTATTCACGAGTTTTATGCTAACATTCACGACATTAGCGTTTCATCTTTTAAAGTCTTTCTTAGTGGTAAGACTACTCCTAATATTGTGTCTAGCATAGCTTATATTCCCAAAGTCATCCACCACTTATTTCCTTATTTGACTCCTAATACTCTTCCGATGGACTCTCTAGTCCTTTCAACGGTTCTTAACACACCATTGGAGGGAGGTCCACGTGCGATCCACACTAGTTCTTTTCATACTGATTGCTAGATTCTGTTGCGTATTATATGCACGAATCTATGGGTCGTGTCATATACTTCTTCATTACCTATGGAGAAGGCTCATTTTTGTACGCCATGTTGCATGGCAATTCCAATGATTTACCGTCGTCCATTTGCCAGCAGATTTTGCGTACTTTTCGTGTCACAGGGATGAGGGTGGGACTGCCTTATGTCTGCTTGATATATAGGTTAGTAACAAGCCCATGATTGAGTTTTCCTAAGGGGGTTTCAAGGCGGGTTTTCGGCCGATTGGCCATACTACTATTGCTCAGAGTAGGTCACATGCTTCTTTTGAGCTAGCACAGCCGATAGACCCAACTATACAGTTGATCTTATAGATGACCTTATATCTTTTGATCTCTTGGATTTTCCTGCTTTTTCATCTGCTCATCTATCCATTTATATTCCATCTTTTTCTACCTTTTCTCTTCCTCCCACTGAGCTTGTCCTTCCACTTGTTGATATTCCTTATGTTTCCGTTGATCCATCAGTTGCACTTATGGGACAAATGACTTTGCTGATCAAACAACATGCTCGGATGATGGCATAGCTCATACAGTTGCGAGCTACAGTTAACCGACTCACTACCGAGTTTACTACGCTTTGTGGTGCTGTTGGGTATATTCAGCGAGGGTTGAGATGGATTTGTCGCCATTAGGATAACGGTGCAGCTTAATTGCTAGGTTGTCCCTTGTCATTTTGTGACAAAAAGGGAAAGTAAATGTAGTTGTATATATTTTTGAGGATGTATATGATTTTATCTACTTGACATGATGTATCTATAACTTTTGATTATATGCTATAATCTGTATTGCTAAATTAAGTTTAGTTGTTTTGTAGTATCAATATCTCATTTTGGTATGTTGGGTTGCATTGATATTACGTCTCGATTTAGCATATGATATGAAACTGAAAAGATGCACTATAGTTATTAACTACTTAAATCACTTTTACACTGTGAACTGCTTGAATTGTTTTTACAGTTAATACTGTTTCATGTACATTTTACCCTGGGTATTTGAGTTGTCTATTTCAAGAAATAGATGTTGAAAAAATAAAATGCAGAATTCGTTCAAGATAGTTATTGATTGTGTCGATCTTTAAGTCTGTAATTTTATTTCACTACTGCCTGGATTTTAGATTGTACGTAGTTTCGTTACAGAATGCGGAGCTTTTTAGGTATTTAATGTAACTGGCAAATCTGTGAACAAAAAGGACTAAAGTTAATATATTGTAAAAGTCAATGAGTAATGTTCAATTAGTGAAAGTTGTGTTACTTTAGGTCTAGGGTTCGAGAATGGGAAATAAGGAAAAATGGCGTGGAATTTTGCTCTACTGTCGTCAAGGTTTAGTTCGAGCATCAGAAACAGAAACTGTATCGCCTGCTTGTCGCCTCGCCTTTGCTCGAGACAATATGTCGCTTGACTGTCGCTCATCCCTCGCTCAAGTGACAGTACCTTCCAAAAAAAATTTAATTCCTCTTTAAAGGCTTTTTATCCAGTCCATTCATTCCTTAACCTACATATAAATACGTGAACACCTTAAATGGTTTTTCTAAAGTTGATCAATGAGTAAACACATTGGTTTCATATTCTCTTCATTCTCTTAAACTTTCAACCTTCATTATTCACATTGTGATATGTTCTTGGCGGTAAAGAAAATCAATTTCAATTTCCAAATACCAAACTGCTGCTTCCTTCATATCTGTCAGAGTTTCTGAAGATCAAGGAAAAGTGATTGGGGTTCCAGTCGAGAAGAGCACGATGTTCTTCATTAATCCACACAAGATAAGCCATTTCACAAAGCTGGGAGTTACTACAAGAAAGCGCAATCCGGGAAATTTTTAGAAACTATAGCTGGGAGGTGGTGCAGAAGCACAAAATCTAGGAAAGTTGTTGAAATTGTAGTCAGAAGGTCACCTAGTACGTGAAGGACTATAAGTTAAAAATTGTTTATAGTGGATTGTTGTCTCGCAAAGTGCCCTGAGTTTTTAACCATTTGGAGTTCTCCATGATCAATTATGTGTTCATTTATTGCTTTCATAATTGCGATAAATCAACATAGGAAAATCTGAATTGTATGATTAACCATCTAGAAAATACTTAATAGTAACTTATTACTATTTAATTGTTAAGTAATTTTAATTCTGCGTGATCACCTATTCACCCCTCTCTAGGTGTAGTTTGGGTTGAACTTCGTATTTTCATAACTGAAAACTATGAGATATACTAAATTTCTGATTTATTGCTTTAGTGGAAACCAGTAACTAATACTCTAAAAGTGAAAGCCCAATATTGGCTAACCAAGAGGGAGGTGAATTGATTTGTAAAACTCTTTCGATAACAATACAATATTTAAAACTAAAGTTCACACAAAT
>CAIGRO010255931.1:0-16807 GCA_903798355.1 Fraxinus baroniana
AGGTGGATATTGACTTGGACCAATGTTAGTCTTTTGATTATTTTCATTAATTTAATTTTCATTGTTATTACTTGCGTTATTTACAATTGTTTGCATACAAAAATCCCCCTAATCATTGTACGAAGCATAAAATATTAAATTACACACTCTTCGTAGGATCAACCCTTACTTCCACTATTGCATTAGTTTTAGAGGTTTAGGGACTATTTTTGGGTGCCTACGACAGTACACCACTAAACTAGGCCCATCACCTCTGCCCGTAAGTCATGGAGAAAGGGGTCTCTCCAATTGCAGTTCCGCTGGTGGTACGTATTGCCCACAGCACATAGGGGGGGCTCGTCCACTCACGGCCCTTGGATTCATCCAGCTTCTTTTTTAAAAGGTGCTTTATGGTCTTTTTGATTGCTTCAACTTGACCATTTGCTTGGGGATGATGAGAAGAGGAGAAGTATTTTTTGATGCCCAGCTCGTCACAAAAATCCCGGAGCTTCTTGTTGTCAAACTGTCGCCCATTATCTGTGACTATTAAGTGGGAAATTTCGAACCGACATACGACGTTTTTCCATATGAACTTGGAAGTATGAGCCTTGGTGATTTTATTCGAAGGCTCAGCTTTGACCAACTTAGTAAAGTAGTCAATGGCGATTGCGTAATTTGCTCCTCCTTTTTCCCTTTGGCATGGGCCCTATCAGATCAACCCTCTATTTTGTAAAGGGCCATGTACTGGACACCACTGTTAACTCCTGGCACTTGTCACATTTTTTTAACAAACTAAAGGGCATCTTTATTCAAGGTTGGCCAATAGTAGCCTTGCCTCAACACTTAATGAGCCATTACTAGGCCTCCAGTGTGGTTGCCACATATTCTATCATGGATTTCTCTCAACACGTAATCCGTCTCATCTTCCCTGGTGCACCTTAGGATGAGCGATAAAAACCCTCTTTTGTATAGGACTTTGTCCTTGAGCACATAATGAGTAGCCTTCTGCTTGAGTTTACGAGCCTCTTCCTTATTTTCTGGTAAGGTGTGATTTTGGATATATACTATGATGGGTTGCATCCATTGGGGAGGTTTTCCAACCTACATCATTTCCTCCGTTTTAGTTGTGAAGGGCCTGTAAAAGTACTCCATAGGCACAAATTTGAGCAACTTTGAGTCTTTGCTGCTTGCCATTTCGATATGGCGTCCACATGCAGGTTTTCAGCCCTGGGGACTTGGATTAATTCAAACTTTTTGAAGCAAGGGATCAGTTCCATTACCTTCTTCAGCTATATGATCATGCCTTTGTCATTGGCTGCAAAACAGCCATTGACTTGGCTTACGAGAAGTTGCGAATTGCTTTGGGCAGCCAAAATTCTCACTTGCATCTCTTTGGCCAACTTGAGGCCTGCTAAAAGTGCCTCATATTCAGCAGCATTGTTGGAAGTTTTGAAACCAAACCGCATTGCACAATTGAGCTTGTGGCCTTCTGGGCTTTCTAGCAGCACTCCTACCCCGAAGCCAGTTTTCCAGCGAACCCATCTACAAATAGTGTCCATGTTGGAGGGTATGTTGGCTCCATCGCGACATTGAGGTTCATTACTTCTGTGAACTTGGCGAAAAAGTCTGCCACTGCTTGTCCCTTTATTGCGATCTTAGGTTAATATGTGATATCAAACTCACTTAATTCTACAGCCCATTTCATAAGTCTCCCATATGTGTCTGGTTTTTTAAGCATTTGTTTAAGGGGAAGGCTCGTCAAGACTCCTATGTTGTGGGCTTGGAAGTAAGGCCTTAGTTTTCTTGAAGCGATCAAGAGCGTCAAAGCGAGTTTTTCAACATCCGTGTAATAGGTCTCCGTTGGTAAGGGGCTTTGCTAACATAGTACAGAGGCAGTTTAGCGTTACCCTCCTCCCACACAAGTACCGAGCTTACTGTGTCGGAACTCACGACCAAGTATAATAACAAAGTTTCCTCTTCTCTGGGCTTCAAAAAAAGGAGGCTTGTCTCAGGTGCTTCTTTTTCCCTAGAATGCCTCTTCACATTCTTTATTCTAGTGAAACCTTTTTTATCCGTTTAAGGCCTTGAAGAAAGAGAGGCATCTATAGTTGCCTTAGAGATGAACCGGTTCAGTGCCGCAAGGCGTCCTATTAAGCATTGCACTTCTTTTGGCTTACTAGGAGACTTCTTGTTTAGCAAGGCTTTAATTTTCTCAGGGTTCGCCTCAATACCTCATTGGTTCACCATGTAGCCTAGGAATTTTTCAGAAGCGACTCCAAAGGCACATTTTAATGGGTTCACTTTCATGTAATACTTTCTCAGGATGTCAAAAGTGGCTCGTAAATGCCCCACATGGTCCGCTAATCTGAGGCTTTTTACCAGCATATTGTCGACATACAAAATCAGGGAACATTCTGTTGACTAGCCACTGATAAGTCGTCCTCGCAATCTTTAAACCAAAAGGAATGACTTTGTGGCAATATAATCCTCGATCCGTAATAAAAGAGGTGTGCTCCTCATCTGCAGGGTACATGGAGACCTGATTATACCTTGAATAAGCATCCATGAAGCTTAGCAGTTCATGACACGCGGTGGAGTTGATTAATTGGTCAATTCTCGGGAGTGGAAAGCTATCCTTCGAACATGCCTAGTTGAGGTTGGAGATGTCTATGTAGACCCTGCATTTACCATTAGCCTTCTTTACCAGCACTGGGTTTGATATCCACTTTGGGTATGATGCTTCCCTGATGAACCCATTAGATATTAGCCTTTGCACTTCTTCTTTTAGTGCAACATACCGCTCCGGATTTAAGGCTCTCATTTTTCGTCTGTAAGGAGTTAACTTTGGATCCGCATTGAACCGGTGGTAGCTGATTTTAGGATCAATACCCAACATGTCTTCATGCTTCTAAGCGAACACATCCATGTTATCAAGCAGGAAATTTTTGAGCTTGGCTTTCACTTCTGGTTTGAGTCCTTTTCCAACTTGTAGTGACTTTGTTGGGTCGTTCGGGTTTACGGAGAAAGGCTCCAATTCTTCCACTAGGGTCGCCTGCAAGTTATATTTTGTGACTCATGGATCTAAATCCACTTCGATGACCCCTTCTTCAAGGGCATCTATCATATTGACTTCTCCCCTTGCTCAGAGGTTGGGCCTTCTTCAGGTGCATCAACCACTCAGTATCTGATAGAGTCACATTTACGCTCCTGGGTTCTGACTCTTTCAGGGAGCTAAGGTAGCACACTCCTAAACTCATCTGATCATCCGCACTGTGGCGATTCCTTTTTTGGTAGGAAATTTCATGCATAGGTGGTGTATAGACGTTACTGCTTCCAATCCTTTCAGGGCAGGTTGTCCCAGAACTCCATGATAAGCGGACCGATGGTCAAATATCAAGAATTCCATGAAATGTTAGGCTCTGAATGGGAACTCTCCCATTTCTACTGCTAATGTGATCCTTCCTCTAGATATGATGTCGTATCCAGTAAATCCGTACAGAGGGGCAGGGGGCAAGCTTATGATCTACAGTCATCTTGTCAAAAGTGGTCCCGAAAAGGAAGTTGACAGAGCTTCCGTTATCAACTAGCATGCACTTTAAACCATTTCTGACCACAATAGCTCACACCACCAGTGTATTGGCAGTGTGTTGTCCTGTTAGTCATTTCATGAGCCCTCATTGGGAGCCTCCGCAAAAGAGACCGGATGGGCGATTTTTATGCTGGGTTCGTCCCGGTTCACATAGAACCAAGTCGCCCACATTTCCATGTTACGTGTGACTTCATCCGTTTGCCATGTGATGTATTTTATTTTATGACTATTTATATGAGTAACAATTGTTTTGTTTCTTGGTGTGTTATTGCTTCTTGGTTTTGATACTGTGGAATCTTAAATGTAAATATGAACAAGACAACTTTTAA
Organism: Fraxinus baroniana; assembly: GCA_903798355.1. Taxonomy (NCBI): domain Eukaryota; kingdom Viridiplantae; phylum Streptophyta; class Magnoliopsida; order Lamiales; family Oleaceae; genus Fraxinus; species Fraxinus baroniana. The sequence continues at coordinate 3,898 of CAIGRO010255931.1, forward strand.
CCGTTTTTTTGAACATCTATTTCAATTTGATGATTTCTCAACAACATGGAGATAAAAATTAATGTAGCTAGTTATATATGTAACTATACTACATGTATATCAAGCTCTGTAGCTCATTTACAAGCTTGGAAATGCTAGAAGATCATGAATATAAGTACTATTGCACAATAAGAGTACACAAAAAAATAAAAGTTCCGCACGTCATTTACAGATGAGCAATGCTAGGGCTGAACATGGTCCAATTCAGTTCAGTTCTCTTCATAATCGAATCGAATCGAAATTTTCGGGTATTTAGTAAGTGGTACCTTTGAGTCCAAATTTAATTATAGAATCGTTTGGGTTCGGTTTTATTCGATTCGCAGGTTCAATAAGTAATTTTTTTATATTTGCAACAACGCTACGTTAATTTGACCATGACATGATCAATATTAATTCTTACAAAATAACGCAGTTCAATTTGGTGATATCTTTTGCACATTTCTTTGTAGAGTTTTTCATAAATTTAATTGTTAAAATCATAAGAAGATGAAAATAGCGAGTTTGCAATAATAGAATGACAGAAATGACACTATGATAGCATAAGACTTTTGGATAAAATTTAGGTCAATTTGATTAAGTTGGACTTGGCTGGAAATTGAAAATAATAAAATCATATTTTAGGTTAGAGCTAAATTAATTAGTTAGCAAATTCATCTAGAAAAAAATAAAATAATTTAACTTATTTAAGATAAAAAAAATTTAAAAAATTAAGGATGTTCGATTATTATTTGGTTTTTAGATTCTAGGTTTAGAACTGAGAATCGAACCAAATACATCGGTCTTCGATTTAGATACATGTTCAGGCATTTAATTTAAAAGAATCATTTGATACATTTCTGTTCGAGTCCAGTTCGGTCCGATCCAGTTCAGTTCGGGAGTTTTGTCCAGTCTTAAGCAATGTTATATATACAAAATTAGGTTACAAAAATTGTTGACAAAATATGTATTGACAAGATGTGAGTCAATGATTTCAAAAATTATTTTTTAAATCATTAGTAAACACATTTTTTGTCGACCATTTTGTAACTCAATTTTGTACACAAAATATTGCTCTTTACAGATTTTGAAGGAAAATGCTTCATTCACAGGTGGGCCCCCCTTTTGTGAGGGGCCTGTAAAAAGCCTGTGAAAATGCTTCCAATTTGAAAAGCGTGTATCCCATTATGCTACTGGACAGCTTTATTTTTTAAAATTTTTTTTACGCACGAACCGCAACCGCCAGTTATCACAGTAGTGTTTTGTGCACAAGGTTTAGTTGAACAGTGAAAATGGGAGTTCCGGTGATGATAACGGTAATGGTGGATTTGCTGAGATCCTTGTACAATTGCAGGCATTAGGACAGGAGATTAAGGAGCATGAGGCCTTCCATTTCTTCCGAAGTATTCTTCGATTACGGCAAATCCTTCCATGACAATCTTGATCAAGTTAGGCTATCATGGCCATTTCTTGTAGATAAAAGTGAGAAATTTTCCTGAACTTATAAAAGAAAATTGTTTGTAAGTTGATAAAAAATCCACAGAGGCTAAATAGTTTATATAAAGGGAGGGGGAAATGTAACGAATCTCTATTTCGCAATTTTTGTTTAATACCTTTTACATAGGTACTAAGGGGCGTTTTACTTCTAAGAGGAAGTGGAATTAATATATTCTATGGGTGAGATTTTCTGTATTATTAAGTGTGGTATACTGAACACATTTCAAACTCGATTGAGAAAAAAGGAACGTTTAGGACACTTTTTGCTTTTTGTTAAGTGGTATTGATTCAAAAATATCTGAGTTATTACTCTTGATACCGTGAAGTGAAACTAAGAAATGATATTTGGTTCTGCTTTCTTCTTTCAGTGGAATCAATATCCACCAGATTCTTCTAATTGAAATGATTTAGATTAATACTGAATTTTGCAGAGTCTGAACCTGACCAGAATTTGTTCTCGACTATCCTCATTTAGAATGAAATTTCCAGTTTATCTCTTACTGGTAAATCTCCATTTATAAATCAAGCATGTAGAATTGAATTATTGCATAACACCATGTTAATATAGGGGTTTTTAAGATAGGTTCCTATATTGATTCCTTTCAATTGGCTGAAGTCATTTGAGGTGGAAGGATGTATGCATGTAGTATTTGTAGTAGGATGATTGTTAGTGGGATATGGCATTCTTTTGATTGTTCATGGTACGATTTCTTCCCAATATGTGACAATATCCCAAGTTATAAAGGATTAAGTTCAATTAATTTTTCTTCTTCAGCAATCCCTTTTTCATGAAGTAGAAATTTGCAAGGGGTTTGCATGAAGTTCATTTCTATAATGGAAAACAGTTTAATATTCACATACCAGAAGTGTTAAAAGAGATTTGCTATAACCTGAAACTGTTCCTTCACTTGGAGATGTGTACAGGGGATTCTATCATTAATATTATACAGAAGGATCATGCTTAACTATGCATATTTTATTACGCATCAGCACAGAGTACGAAAGACAGTATTAAAGAAGAAAACGAAGCTAAAATTTTGTTTGTTGAACAATCCAGTCCAGTACTGCATATGAAACATTTACTTATATCATACACGAGGATATTGCTCTTATTTTTATTTTACATAAGTAGTCTAATAAGCCATAGCAGCATACATGCTGTTATGAATTTTGATTATTCATATAATCAGATCTACATCGAGACACTGTGCCTCCTAATCTTCTCCTCTGCTGCAGAAACTGCTTTTACCTGATAAACAAGAGTCTTCTCTGACACATACTGGTAAAGACGAGCTTGTTTTGAAGCCTGTGGAACATGATGTTTTTGTAGAGTAGAAGCTGAAGCCCTCCCCCTTTTTCCGAAATACTCATCCACTAATTCAAACCCTTCCCTGCCTATTTTAATAAGGTCTGCCTTAGATGCCATTTTCTAGAGAAATAATGTACAAAGAAGTTACAGAGAAAAATTTGTTGTTATTGATGCAAAAGCTATCGGGTGATATCCCTTTATATAGAAAGCCTGATGGAAGTGGGGAGTTGATTAAATTATAAGGTGGCCTATAGCTTCGCAACTTGTGCTGATTCCTTTCAGATATGTATTAAGCTTTATTTAATTTACATACTTATGGAATCCTCTAAATAGGTAGAGTTAGTTCTCGAATGGAGTAAAGTTTAAGTGATTCATAGTATTTTAATTCCTTTATTTATTTATTTATTTATACTCCTAAATTCATTTATAGAGAAAGAGAACACCGGAGAGATATTGAACTCCAGGTCTCGGAGCTGTGCTAGTTCCTTCATGCGTTCTGGACTATCAGATCAAGAATCTCAACCTTGGCAGTTATCATAGATACAGTTATTAGCAGTTGTATGGATTCTGAGTGTATGCAAATTATATAGTGCAAAACAATATTTGATGTTTCGATCTGTTCCCCCTTAAAAATGGCTCATCAATGTGTTAGATTCTTATTTCAAGAATTAACAGTTTAGTCGATCCAGAAACAGATGTGTACTTACAATTACTCATAAAAATAAATAAGGTCTCGCCACTACTAAATATTTCATGTACTCCAGGGGGACTCTGGAGAAGCCTCCTCTGTCCATACTCGATAACATAAGCAAAGCATTGACAGAGCAGAGAAAGGGGCGAAGCCAGGTGACCAAAAATTCTTTTAGACTATGTCACAATTTTTTTATTTTTTTTTTTATGTTCACATATAAAAAACAATTTTTTTATTAGGAATGGACTAAAACCTGAATCGAGGAGATTCATTCCTCTGTATCTATAAAAATGGGAGGTCCTCGGGGTGGCAGGATAACAGAGTCTGTGGTTAGAAATAAGCAGCCGGCGGAATAGTTATGATTCGAACAAAAAAATTCTTCTCTTCCTTTCGTGATTGGAAAACAATATCACGTGATTGGAATAAAACTAGCTTGTGTCAGATGAAATATGATTCTATCCTGAATTTTTTTTAATGAGAAGTGAAAGTTATTAACTAAATAAACTAAACATTTTAGAATCAAATATTCCAAGGTGTCGTATGAATCTGATCCCTTTTGTTGAATCATTATCATCTTTTTAACATGATTCTCATCACTTAGTGATACTTGTTCTTCATAAACTAATCGGTTCTCTTATATGGTTACAAACAACTATTAAAGTAGGGAAGACAACGAGACAGGCCAAGTTTATGGTGGCAATCCCAATCCTATTTCCTGTTTATTGTTATTTTAATATCAACAAGTTTCCCAAACCTTGCCCTCTTTCTATTAAACCATTATTTATTTATTTATTTATATATGCAGGGGCTCAGGTTGGGACCATGTTTCCTATTTTCCTCCCAACATGGGCAAAAGACCTTTCCCTAAGCCTGCCCCTCGCCTGCTACCACTAACCCAACCAAGCAAAGAATCCCCACCCAGTTCGAGGCAGGACAGATTCGAGACGTTTTGCTATCGTTAATATATAGAAAATAATATGTGCTAGTTATACGGTCACACTTGTTGGACTTTAAGCGCAAAAGAATGGAGAAATCAACACAAGTATTTAACGTGGTTCGACGATGTGCCTACGTCTACAAAGAGCGAAACGGAGATTTTTATTGAGTATAAATAGTAGGGTTACATCATAATTAGTATTTATACTAACCATAGCCCAAACTCATAGGAGACTTTAGGGCCCGTACAAGTAAATACGCCTGTACCGTACCGTGGGAGCGATGCCCCCACACCCCCAACCTATTTAGTGTCCCTAGCAAACAAACAGTGAATTAAACCCTTAATACAGTAAACCTGTATTACACTCTATATGAGTCATATATACAACAACACTATTATGGAAATTATCATATAATATCTGATAAATGTCACGGAGAAAATTACATGAGTCTTTCCATACTTTTAACGTTCTTATATGCTCAAATCTCGTGTTCTATATTTCTGCTTGCCCATTAGTTTCAAACATCGGAGGGATGCCTTGTTGATGCCTAAAAACATTAAATGGATCTATCAGTGTCTTTGCCTTAACCAATCTGTCATAGTTTTTCAAGAAATACTTCTCACCCCAAACCTTAGCCTTTTCCACAGCATCAGAAGAAGGGGCACTGCTATTTGATAGGTACATAACTCCGAGATCAAAGTCAATGTAGTTTATATAAGCAGCTCTCGGACCCAATGATACATAGGGTGCCATTGAATTGAAAAATCCTCGTATCCAGTCTATATAATTATTTCCATTTTTGGCATTGTCTTCCTCTTTCCATTCGACTAGATACTGTATTGCGTAAAGGTTACCTTTTCTATGTGGGAAGGCAATGGAATCACTGCTAATTTTTTCCATAATTCCACCATAAGGGTCTAAAATGACATACCCTTTTGGCTCTTTGTCAAGAATGTTTATGGCTGTTGTCATACCAATTCTTGAAATCGGAGTCTTCACATAATCCGATTTTGCCTTGAAATAGTGCTTATCCTGCAAGTAACGATTTTTCAAGTCAGAAATCGAGCTTCCATCATCCAATCCTGAGAAGTAAAGAATAGACTCAATCCAACTCATTTCATCGAAATCTTCTTCAAGAACTCCCAACTCGGGAAAAGCTCGTCTTATGATTTTGAGAGCTTCTGTTTTTGGACCAAGGTAGAACCCTTTAAATGTAGCTGAAATTCCGATAGATTTTTTCATTTGTGGCAATCCAGCACCAACAAAAGCAGACAAATAAAATTCATCTTCTAGCTTCGGAGCTACATGTTGCCATTTCTGAACTAAATTCGCCACGTAACGCTTTGATCCAGGTCTCGAAACAATGAAACCAGTAACAACTTCAGGTACTTTCAGCAGTTGGATTTTCCAAGCATAAACAATGCCCCAAATTCCTCCACCCCCTCCACGGATAGCCCAAAAAACTTCCTCTCCCATGGCTTCCCTGTCCAGTAACCTCCCATAAGCATCAACCAGAAGTGCATCCACCACATTATCTGCAGCAACACCATATTTTCTCGACAACAACCCGTATCCACCACCCGCAATGTGCCCACCAATCCCAACTGTCGGACAAGACCCGGCCGAAAATCCGTGGACCGTACTTGATTCTGCAATAGAATAATAAGTCTGGCCAAGAGTTGCACCGCCTTCCACCCAAGCCATTTCAGAATCCAAATCCACAGAAACTCTATCCAAATTCATCATATCAATTAAAACAAACAAATTCCCATCACTGACTACATACGAAGTGCCTTCATAACTATGGCCCCCACACCTCACTCTAATTTCCCACAATCCTTTCCGACAACACAAAACACTGCTCATCAGCTCCTCCTTGCTCTCTGGCATGATTATGGCCATTGGTTTGGGCACTGTAGAATCCGAAAAACGCAGATTTTGAATCGAAAACCCAAGAAACTTGAAATAAACAGTAGGATCGTTATCAAAATTACTCGGGTATACAGAGAAATTATAAACACCCTGATCCATCAAACAAGAAGCAAGAGTTTGTGCTTCTGCATGTGAATCACAAACTGAAGGAACCACATAGGATATGAAAGTGATCAAAAAGGGAAACAAAATTGAGAACTTCATTAGGATTTCTTTTAATTTTTTTGCTGCTGAAGCACTGACAGGAAGTGGGCTTATATGAGAAAGATTGGAGAATCATTTCGCCGTTTGAGGACAAAAGGATGGAGAGATTAATGCTCAAGAACATAATTAAACGTGGCCGGCTATCAATTCTTAACGCTGGACGTCAATAGAAACCAGACAAAAAAAATGTATACATCATTTGTAAACAATCATATTTATATATACAATACATAGTAAATGTACTTAATTTTATATGGATTATAACTAAACCAGCCAAGTGGAAGAAGCCAGGCCTGCAGCCATTATTAATTTTGTATAGTTGCATGGAAATAATTAATCAACTTTTAATGTAGAATTTGTCTGAGTTTAATTGACCTAGCAGTATCATACAAAATAGCAGCCACATCAGGTAGTTATCATGTAGGAAAAACGTAATGGAATTGACATCATAATCAAAATCTAGAAATAGATGAAAGTACATACTTGGAATCTTATCCCTGTTTGTTCTACACATATAATAAATATCTTTAATCATAAAACCACAAGAAAATAGGGTCTCAAATTTACTATAAAGATTGAGATTTTTTATAATCAATTCTCCTTAATTTGTGTTGGTTGATTTAGGATTGTGTTTCCCACGATCGAGATTAAGAGTTTGAGGATTGACATGTGAATCATGTCGAGCTCAAGGCTAGTCTAACCGATTGACATCTCTAATTATTTTTGACAGAGACAGCTCTAATTATCATAAGTAATTGACATCCTCCAAATACATCCCTTAGACAATTAAAAAATGGTTATTTTATTTAATTAAATACGAGAATTTAGCCAATAATTTGAAGTGGGGTCGAAGTATATATTAATGAACTGCTGTCTTTAACCTTCACAGAGATATCCATCATATATGTAACAGTGTTGTGGTATGAGATTTAATTCTCAATAATTTTAATATCAAGACTGAAAAATTATTATATTTCATAAGATCAAATTCCTCGCGGAAAAAAGTGTCCAAAAATACTATTAATGTTATTAAATCATGCTACGTTACAATAAAACAATTTTAACTACTTTTTTATATAATATTATTTTATTTATATCGGAAGTTTTTGGATTTTTAATCGACAACCTATTACCAGGCTGAATGACAGAAGAAGAGGCTCAGTGGCCCAATTGTCGAGCGGGCTGGATGGACACCTTATTTTATAATGGAACCATTATTTCCATTTTGTAATTGTGGAACCGAAGCCTATGATTTGGTTTGATTCGATTTCATAACCAAAATTTTCAAATTATTGATGCAAATTAGAGTACATAGTACTATCACCAAAACTTACAGTCTAGTTCAAATTCAAACTCTACATATGAATTTTCCGACAACATAAATACACCGACGCTTGCCAAAGTTGTGCATGGACTGAGTGAACCTCAATACTTTTGCAGAGGGTTGACCATCTTCTTATATGGATGACGCGACACGCTAGCTACATGTCGGGAGCAAGAGTAACAATGATTCTTCAAGATATGTTGGGTTTATCTCAATATGATTCTGGTATTTTTTGAAATTTTCTCAAATCATTTTAAGCTCAAAGTCGAACAAATACGCTTTTTTTTTTTTTTTTAATTCAATTTTTTTCTGCTTGTGGTTGATCCTTCAGCACATGTAAAAATTGATCATAGAGAGATGATTGATAATTCACTTAGTCAAGTATTAATTTACTAACAATAAGGTTTGGTATTAGATTGTGTATATCCCTCCATTTTCACAAATTTATTAACATTAAAAATAATGCCTGCATGGCCATGTAGATTGGTCAAGAAAAAATGTAGGACAATTCATGCTTGTTTCTGCATCAAAATTCCGGAAGTGTGGATCTCCATTAATCTGCATGTAAATCCTGATTTGTAGGAATGGACAACCTCAAATTCCTCAAACAGAAATTAACTAACGATTTTGAAACTTGACTTGTCTCTCCAGTTCATGTTCCGGCACTATAAATAAGACATTCATTTGAACAAACCAAATCGTCCCAGAGCAAAGGGGAATCCAATAATAACCTAGAAACCCCTTAATAAAAGCTCTGTGTCTTTCTCTCCAACCAGGGGGCGGAGAAAATAAACCCCAAAAAAAAAAAAAAAAAGTTGTTAAAACAGGAATAGAATTTTGATTCAAAAAATGGGGTTTGAGGGAAAGAAGAAGAAGATAGCCGTAGCTGGCTTTTCTTCAATTCTCTTGGTGGCCATGGTTGTTGCTGTGACCGTTAGCGTCTCGAAAAATGGCAGTACCCCTGCCAGCGACAGCGGCCAGTCTAATGGCGGTGGCGAAATAAGCACGTCTACCAAGGCTATTGACAGCATTTGTGCCCCCACAGATTACAAGGAGACCTGCAGAAACAGCCTCTCATCCGCCAAAAACACCAGCGACCCCAGAGAACTCATTAAGGTTGCATTCAATGTGGCCGAGGAAAATATTGCCCAGGTCATTAAGAATTCTTCACTCCTCAAGGAGGCAGCGAAGGACCCCATGACCTCTAAGGCCCTGGAAACTTGCAAAGAACTTCTTGAGACATCTATTGACGATCTTAAGAGGTCTTTTGCAACGATCGATAATTTTGATGTCACCAAGATGGATGTATACGTCGAAGATCTCAAAACATGGCTAAGTGGTTCCATCACCTATCAAGAAACTTGCATTGATGGCTTTGAGAACACCACCGGTGACACTGGTGAGAAAATGAAGAAGCTCTTGAAATCTGCGGCCGAGCTTTCCAGCAATGGGCTCGCCATGGTTACTGACATTTCCCAGATTCTTGGAAACTTGCAATTGGGAGGCTTCAGCAGGAGGTTGCTGTCTAATTCAAACACTGAGTATACTCAGGAGATCCCAGCATTTGTTGAAGTTGCTAGGCGAAAACTTCTTGCCGCCAGTCCCGCCTCTCTCAAGCCCAACGCAGTGGTGGCTCAAGATGGCAGTGGAAAGTTTAAGACTATTAATGAAGCCCTCGCAACTGTCCCACAGAAGAACAATCAGACATTTGTCATTTTTGTCAGGGCTGGAATCTACAAGGAAACTGTCATTATCCCCAAGAAAATGAATAAGATTGTATTGATTGGCGAAGGCCCAACCAAGACGAGAATCTCCGGCGGAAAGAACTATGTTGATGGCACCATGACCTTCCACACTGCAACAGTCGGTAAGTCAAATTCACGTTTAAATCTCAAGACAAATTCATAATTTGTACTTCTTTCTCTAATCTTGTTGCTTGAAATTGCGCAGCTGTCAATGGTGAAGAGTTCACTGCAAGAGACATCGGATTTGAGAACACAGCTGGAGCCAACAAGCACCAGGCTGTAGCCCTCCGAGTTTCAGCCGATAAGGGCATTTTCTACAACTGCACCATAGATGGATACCAAGACACCCTATACGTCCACACCTACCGCCAATACTTCCGTGACTGCATCATATCCGGTACCATCGACTTCATCTTTGGCGATGCAGCCGCCGTGTTCCAGAACTGCAAGATGGTTGTGAGGAAACCAGATATTAATCAGAACTGCATGGTCACTGCTCAGGGAAGGAAAGATAAGCGTGGCATAGGGGCCATTGTTCTCCAAAACTGCCATATTGTTGGAGAGCCTGCACTTCTCGCCGTTAATCCCAAAGACCAGACAATCCAGGTTTACCTCGGCCGCCCATGGAAGGAATACTCAAGAACCATCATCATGCAATCCTACATCGACGCCTTAATTGATCCAGAGGGCTGGTCCCCTTGGGCTGGAACATACGCTCTTGACACTTGCTACTATGGCGAATACCAGAACCGTGGTCCAGGATCTAACATGGCTAACAGGGCTACATGGAAGGGTATTAAGAAGATTACTCCTCAAATTGCTGAGAGTTTCACTCCTGCAAGATACCTGGGTGGTGATCTCTGGATCAAGCCCACTGGCATCCCCTCTGTTCTGGCATAATGAAAGTTTGATTTGATCAAAAATAATGTACTGGTATTCAGTGTAATCTTAATGATGAGAAATCAAAATGTTTTAACTTTTTCTATTTTTACAAGCCAATGTTTTGTTTTATTTCTCAGGCAATTTTATTTGTCATGTGTTGATATATATCAACAGCAAAATAAAAATATTGCGTCCTTTTTTTGGGCTGAAAATCTAGTATTTGTTAATATATGCTTTAATTATAGTTATAGCATTTTTAAGAGATTCTTTAAAAGTAAAGACTTTATTATTTTAGAGAGATAAACCTTGAAATCATGCCCTAGAGACTCTTTAATTTTTCAAAATAGAGAGTAAGCTCAGTCTCAACTTGTATATTATAGAAATGAATTTAACGAACTTACAAGTTGATATCTAAAAAGATAATATTAATAAGACTTGATTGAAAAACAATTGATGAAAGAGTCTATTGGACTTTATGAAAAAAAAAAAAAAAAATCTTTAAATTTAAAGATATTCTTTGTAATGAAGAAGATGTTATTTAAAAATAAAAGGTTCCATTGAGATGCTCTTAGATACCAAAATCAGTAACTCATAATTTTAATATATGGCCATGTTTGGTACAAATTAAAATCAAATTTTAATTTAAGTCAAAGTCAAATAATCAATATTAACAACATCTTTCATGGGTCCCACAGCTTTTCAACCACACATTTCAAGAATTTCTATCAATTTACTAAAAATCAAATTTTAATTCCTACCAAACACCCTCATAATATATGCACCAATAAATATAAATTCAAGTTTATTTTCAATCATTTTGATGTTGATTATTAGAGTAAAAAACAACTTACAATGCAATCCAATGTGTATCCCCCCCCCCCCCCCCATGCGTACAAGGGAGCTTCACATAGAGAGAGGTGGCATTCTTGGATTAGATGATAATTAAAAAAAAAAAAGATTAAAAGAGACCAATGCAGTGTCTGTAAGTATTATACACTAAGTCCAATCAATTTTGAAAATAAACACTTTTAATATATGATTGATGCATGTCATTGAATCTAATAAATNTATTATACACTAAGTCCAATCAATTTTGAAAATAAACACTTTTAATATATGATTGATGCATGTCATTGAATCTAATAAATTAAATAATAGAATTCGTATATTCAAGCCTTGGTAATTTATTAAGTACAAAGAGTTGTAATTGTGAGATACAAACTACATATGATCGAATCTTAAATCATATGTGGTCGTAACTAATAACGAGATATGGATATCGCTAATACGAATAGACCATCACGTATGACATTTTTTACTTGTGAAGTAAGTAGCCGATCTCACAAACTAAATTATTGAGACATTTAAACGAACACGTATATGTTGTTATAAAACAATACAATGGAGAATCACTGGAGAGATTCCACATGGATAACTATCTAAATTTCAGTAGTTAATCTCTAACGCTAGGTAGAGGAATTGGTATTTCGACTATGAGGACAACATTACAACAGAGTTTATTATTTACGGCATGCATTGGATGCCGTAAATAACTCTTCACGGCGTACAGCAAAACGCCGTATAAAGCAATGTCGTAAAAAATGGTTCACCTTTTAAGGCGTGCAGAGTATGGCATTTAGAGAACGTCATAAATTAGTTTTACGGCATTCAATTGCACTCTGTAAAAAGTATCTCACTTTTTACGTCATGTTACAATGTAAGTCGTATATGGAATACCTTTCACGCTGTTCAGTGAATGCATGCCGTAAAAAGTGATATACTTTTTACGGCGTGTTAAAATATAAGTCATATATGCCTTTCACGGCGTTCAGTGAATGCATGCCGTAAATGTGAATGCATTTACGGTATGCTCAAACACACCGTAAATATCAATTTAATTTTTTAATAATTATTTATTTATTTGATTACCAACAAAGCAAACCTATAATAATAACAAGACAAAATTAATCCATAAATAATTAAGTTTTTCGTTGTTTCGATAAATAGAAATATTGAATATGGTTCAATACAGTATGTCAATATAAAGTTCATCTGAACAATTGTCAAAAGACTACTACTTAAAAAAAATGATTGAACCATATCAAAGTAAACTTCTTCGACCCACAATGTAGCTATCCCACAAAATAGTAACTTCATGCACACCATAGAAATAATAAGTGTATGGTTAATAAACTTAGAGTGAGCAGGTAAATCAAAAGTATATCAAGACATATATTAATTTTTATCTAATCAACGTAGTGCATATGACAAATAATTACTTGAGTATATTGTTAAAAAAACTTTCAAAAGATTATGATTAGCATACGAGGTCTAACAAAAATGTATCTATAAAATAGAAATCAAATGGTATTG
>CAIGRO010255948.1:0-16691 GCA_903798355.1 Fraxinus baroniana
GTGAAGGAAATTTATGCCTGCTTTTCAGCTCCTTGTAACTTCCATTATATATATTCTCCAATATAAATTAGGAAGATATACATGACAAAATGAATTAATATTATTAATACAAAATGAATTTAAATAAAGAGAATTGACTTATATATTGTATAAATTTTAATTAAGTGGGTATTGAGTGAGGGTATACATAAGGATGAAGTTGGTATTGAATAGTTTATCATCAACCATTCCTTTTCAAATATGAAAATTTTATTCACATCATAATTTTTATTTCTTGGACCTCATTTTAATTGCAATGAAGGGTCTTAATCTTTGATCATTATATCACTTATGTCCTTAACGATTTTTCATATAATTCTTTTCCTCAAATTTTTCATTAACTAACATATTTTGTATTTAATAACAATTTTGATAAAAAAAAAATCTATTAAAATTGGGTAAAACAACTTATTTCTCAACCATATTTTTTAGAAAAATAAATAAAAAGTGGTAATTTTTTTATTTTTTTTTCTCATTTCAAACTATGAAAACAAAATATTTTGATATAAATTATCATCAGAGACGAAATGTACTAATTAATAAAAAGTTGAAGATAAGAATTAGAAGGAAAAAAGTGAAGAAAATAATTATTATAATGAACAAAGATTGGAGAATTTAACTGCAATTAAAATAGTGTATCAGTGTTTGGACATCATTAGCAAAAAAATGAAATTAATCTTTATGCGTGTTAGCAATTAAAGTAAGCCATCCAATACTACTGCGAGGACCAATTATGGGTAGAGTTTATTTTTGCAGAAAAATTAATCAAATAAATAAAAAGAATTATAATCCAAATGGAGCTATCTGAAATTCATGAATTGTTGTAATTCTTCCCTTTTTCACGAGGAAGGCACGTTCTAGTTGTAGTTTTTTTCCAGTCCATTCTTATCAAAAATTTGCACATCAAAGTTAAGATTTCCAGCGTGTCTAAACACTAAAAAATCATAATCTGTCAAAGAATTCTCTCTATAAAACATTTCCCAACCATCTTCTATGTATACGTCGTCACCCTCAATTGATAATTTCACGTTCCATTTGTAACCAGAAGGGCCAGTCAAAGTTCTAACACGACCAAATGGTTCTTCCGCTACCTGCACCTGCTGCAAAAATTTACTGGGAATCTGCTGAAAAATTTAAAAGTAATTTTAGAAACTTCGGATAGATTTCTTCTGTACAGTCAGTCTTAAAATATAAATAAAGAAAAGAAAGTGAACAACGTTTAGTTGTTTCACATCAATATTCCTGCTGAATTATCATCGATTAATTACCACTTTTTTAAAGTTGGCATCAAATAAGAAAACCTTGTAGAAGCTTTTTCTATGGAAGTCTGCGGGGAAAGGCCTGTCACCTGGATAATCCATTTTTCAGAAAGCCTGTATTTTTAATCTATTCAACCAGATGTGTATAACTCTAAATATTAGTTTATTATATAGGCAGAATGGATGGAATTCTACTTGCAGAAATTATAACAAGGAAAGAAGCATTTATTGTTATTAGTCCATAATTTATTACAAGATCTCAAAAATCACACCTTTTGTTGTACTTTATTGACTTTTCATTCATTGCCCAGAGAAAGAAATTTAATGTTTATTAACATTTTTCTTGTTTTTAAATTTTCTATTATTTCCCCTTTAATTTTAACATTAATTGTTGTTCCTTTTAAGAGTATAAATAAGGACAATGTTTTAAAATGTGCGCGTATGTTTTGTCTTTGCACGTATATAATCGATGCATTTTCGAAACATCTCGCCTATGGAGTATGCGCGTGATAATGTTGTCAAAAAAAACTCGTTTCGTTAACCACATATGGCAATTAAACGCCATAATGCATGCACATTTGTGTTAAAAATTATATATATCTAAATTAGTCTAACAAAATCCAACCAATTTTTATTACTTAAAAAATAAAACTGAGTCCAACAAACATCAAAGCTCAAATTACCCAAGCCCATGAATTATATGCAGCAATCTGTATGGTTTTGACATTTAGAAAAAATAAAAAATCAAAACAAATTTTTTTGTAGAGTTACAAGCTATCTACGTCGAGTCTGAACCTTCTCCTTCTTCGATCATCCTCTAGTTTCATTGTTGAGATCTTCATCGAGTTGTAGAAACTTGAAGGTACAACTTTCATTTTTGATAACGAGTGGATTAGCGTTGAAACAATGTCCTTCTTCTTCTTCTCTAATTTTTAAATTTAGGGAAAAATATTTATCAAATTCGTCAATCTTTAGGTTATAATAATTTTGAATGCTCTAGTGTTCTATCAAATTCTATTCTTACTTCAATTTACTTGAAGCCAATGGAGCAAAATGATTCTTCCATGGCATCTATTTCTCAAAATAGTGAGTGAAAAATGTTGGGAAATTGCAGTTATTGAAGATGTTACTAAACCTAATGATGTGAGATGCTAGTAATGCATATATTGGATTCTTGAAGCTTATGATGTTGAGGAGGAAGCTGAAAATGATATCTTATCATCTAGAAGAGGTAATAAAAATTCTCGGGTTGAATAAAGGAATCTGATGAAGATGATTTTGTATCGGATAACACAGAAGATGACTTTGATGAAAAAGATGAGATTGAATTAGAAAGCTGGAAAAGATTTATAATTTTTTTAAGTCGATATTCATATCTAATTTAAATGTACGAATTGATTACCAATTTTAATATTTATGATTTTGAGCAATATGTTTTTGTTAAAAATATGAAATATATAGTTCAAGTAATTGTGGTATTTATGATTTTGAGCAATATATTTTTTTCGTTAAATTTGAAGAATATGTTTAAAGTTCAAATGATGTATTAGTTTAAAATAATATTAAAAATTGAAAAACGCATAATTACGCATATTCTTTGCATAGACACACATATACTTGTAATGCTTGATACTCAATCGAAATGCATTGCCACGCAATACGTATTTTAGAGCCTTGAATAAAGATCTAGTCACTAAAATTAAGCATTGTTTTCAAGTGTTAAGTGAAGGGAAATAATAGTAATTGCTCTTTAATTTAACTCAACAATTCACGTCGGGTAACTATATTTATCATAACAAGATGTCAAAATTGTTGGATAACCGCGCCCCAACACATGGGGGTCAAGGGTTCCATTCGCCTGGTGCTAGAAGTATTCTTCCTCAATAGAGATCTACGTACAAACAGACGTTGGTTGGTAATCACAGTTTTTGAAGGGAGAATGGCAGTCTATGTATTTAAAAAAGCTATTTTTAGTCATGAGCATTGCAACCAAAAACTTTTAATTTGTCTCAAAGAAAAGCACTTTTACTCTCCAGGCAGAGCTTTTAACCTTTTAAAAAATTCTATCATCTCCACTCTTAAAAAGATTTATTCACGACTTCATATTATAATACATGAACACTTGATGTATGAACATACTAATTCCTCTTAGGGTTGTGCTATGTGTACATTATGATACATATAGCGGTGTCCATAATGGACACGTGTGCCCACTCCCACCCCCCAATTGGGGGGGCACCTAACCCCACCGGCATCCCCCCAATAGGGGGGGAGGGACACGTGTTTATTATGGACACCGCTTCCTCTTATGTGGTACACACGCTAAATTCGTGATCAATGCTAGTGCCTTTGGGATTGAGGTCTGGTTCGTCACATTTACATTTACCATATGAGTTTTAAAGCTTCTTACATATTTTGAGAGGGTAATGGGACTGTAGATTCTTTTGCTGCATGTAGGCATTTTGAGTTAGAGAACATTATCAAACAAGTTGATAAAGAGAAAAATATAATATCTTCCTAGCCATGATCTATATAGAGAATGATAAACCCTAGACACAAATGCGAATATAGTATAACAATTATCAACTTTGTCCATTCCAAATCAAATATTTACCATGAGTATATATGTGTACGGCATTTATAAGGAAAAGTGGCGTCCAAAGTTGTTGTACATTTTACTGGGGGAAAAACACTTCAAAATGTTGAGGCCTGTTAATATGACATAAATTATGTCCTTGATGACATATATCTAGTGAAGCATAATGATCTTATCAAACTTAACTTCATTTTTAAGGTGCATGATCGAGGCAAATTCTTCAGAGATCCCTGCACCCACAATTAGAAAAGGATTAAATTCCAGTTCGGTAGGAAGAATAGCCTCAATTAATCTTTGTTCCATTTCTCTCCATTCTTCTTTTAAATATACTTGTTTGTGAATCCTCTTCTAATTTTCAATTTTGTTTCTCTCAGCAATTCACACACCTTCTGTCTATTCAATTACCACTCCCATCAAAATTCCATTTTCCAGACACAGAGGCAATCAACAAATTTTTATTTCCATTTTTCCATTTTCCATTCCAACTATTTGAGCAGAGGTAACGAATTACACAACTTTACATTCAATTTCTCATATAATGATTCTTTCCATATGCAACATTTATTCTACCCCTTTCATTTTAATTGAGCATAACTAACCTGTTTCCTTTTATCTTTCGAATTTCTTGGAATCATTATTGAATATGCCCAAGACTGAAGCTAAAAATTAAATTATTGAATCATAACTCACTATTAGCATAACCATATATAGATCAATTCTTAAAATTAAAAACATTCTTCTTACCTTGTGTTTTGCCGGAAACAGGGAAACATGAAGGTGAAATTTCCTCCACCTAACACTTTTGACCAAGTTTTTATTAATTGACTAAACTTTCAAAGTTTGACCAATGTATTACATTTTATTCCCAACCCCCCTCCTGCCATTGGCTGCATATGTGGTCTAAAGTCAGATAGCCACATGGTGGAACTCAGCCCTACACGATGTAGTCATCGTTTAGGCTTGAGACACGATTGTAATCCTCCATATACATACATACATATATATATATGTATATATATATATATATATATTTTTTCCATATTAATAAGGTTCTGCATTGCTTCTAAGGTTTATTGGCGGTTCCTAACCTAGTTGGAATTTTCTAATTTATATTCATCGGGCAGTCTATGTTAGTGCTACCTTCTCAACTTAGGCTTATACCATAGGCTTTAGGTACAACAGTAATAGTCAAATGAAAAGGAGAATAACTTTGAACTTTGCTGCATTACCAGAAAAAATAAAATAAAAAAAATCAACAAAATGGCAATAGACCACTCACACATTTTTTTTTCTTTTTAAATACACGGTGGCGCCCACATTTATTTCTATTCTGGTGCAATTTTGATTACTTTTTTCTGTACAAATACTTTTTCTCATTTTTATTAGTGACTTCATCTGTGTGAAACTTGTGATAAACTCTTCAATCATATGGCCAAATGATAAAATTAATTTCATAATCACAATAATAACAATTACTCTATTGTTAAGTGTATTTTGCAATGAGTTACATAAAAGATGAAAACTTTTCGGAACAAAAAAATGATGAGGACTTATTAAAAATTGACGAGAAAAACAAAACAAAACAAAATAGCATACGATGGCACTGTTAAAAGGACCGTAGGTGGTAAACTGCTCCCTTAACAACTTCTAGCAGTAGTTTGTCTAACTTCAGCACTTTGTAAATATTACTTTTAAGTTGTAACTTCATTATTATATAAGGTCATGTTTGATACCATTAATTTTCCATTACATTTTCTGACTTTTTACCGGTTTGATTGCAAAAATTTTACTTGAAATTTTTTTTTCTCACTTTCTTTCACACGTGCACATTTTTCTTATATTGGTTGAAATTGCTTTATCACCTTTTAGGTGGGTTTTCATTTTCTAGCTTTTTTTTTTTGCAATTGAAAAAAATTCTAGACCCAATGATAAAAAAAAATTATCATTTTTATCAATAATTTCAATGCAAAACAAAGTCAAACGAATGATATTCGGTATGGTAATTTTTTTAAAAAAAAATTGGTAAGTGAAACAAATTTTAGACCCAATAGTAAAAGAAATTATCACTTTAATGGACAATTTTCATGAAAAATAAAGTCAAACAGACACCAAACTTTCAACATTTTTCAGGTGAAAAATTATATTAATCAAATACAATTAATTGCAATTCTCAGTAAAATAATTTTTAGACAATTCAATTCCCTAGAATTCATTTTCTTTCCACTTTTGAAATCAAACGGACCTTAAATATCCGTTTGATTGTAAGAGTGGAAAATTGGTGGAAAGAAAATATTTTCCTAGAAATTGTTTTACTAGAATTATAATTAAGTGATAGTTATAATTTTCCACTCGGAAATTTTTTAAAAGTTTGGATCTTTTTGTTCACGTTTGATTTAATTTTACGAGGAAATTGTCCATTAAAATGAATTTTTTATTTTACAATTGGTTATAAAATTTGTTAAAATTGTTTTAAAAAAATATATATATTTGCTCGAAAACTATTTTTCCATCAAAGTTTAGTGTTCGTTTGACTCTGTTTTACATGAACATTGTCCATTAAAGTTATTTTTTTTTCTTTGCAAATGGTTATCAAATTTGTTAACATTGCAAAATAAAAAATAAAATTGGACAGAACGTGGAAAACCTTTTCCACAATTTTGGTGAAAAAGATTTTCTAATTTTTTAAATTTTTTTTTTTTTTTTTTTTTACAATTAGAAAAAATTCTAGACCCAATGATAAAAAAATTATCATTTTTATCGACAATTTCCATGTAAAACAAAGTCAAACGAATGATATTCGGTATGGTAATTTTTTTAAAAAAAGATTTGGTGAGTGAAACAAATTTTAGACCCAATGGTAAAAGAAATTATCACTTTAATGGACAATTTTCATGAAAAACAAAACCAAACGGATATCAAACTTTCAACATTTTCCAGGTGAAAAATTATATTAATCAAACACAATTAATTACAATTCTCAGTAAAACAATTTCTAAACAATTCAATTCCCTAAAATTCATCTTCTTTCCACTTTTGAAATCAAACGGACCCTAAATGTCCGTTTGATTGCAATGGTGGAAAATTGGTGGAAATAAAATATTTTACCTCCTAAAAATTGTTTTACTGAGAATTATAATTAAGTGTGTTTGATTGTTATAATTTTTCACTCAAAATTTTTTAAATGTTTGGATCTTTTGTTCACGTTTGACTTTATTTTACATGAAAATTGTTCATTAAAATGATTTTTTTTTACAATTGGTTATGAAATTTGTTAATATTGCTAGAAAAAAAAATTTGCTCGAAAACTATTTTTCATCAAAGTCTAGTGTTCATTTGACTCCGTTTTACATGGACATTGTCTATTAAAGTGATTTTTTTTTTATTTTTTTGGCAAATGGTTATCAAATTTGTTAACATTGAAAAATAAATAAATAAGTAAAAAATAAAATTGGATAGAACCTGGAAAACCTTTTCCACAATTTTGGTAAAAAAGGTGAGTGGGTGGGTGGGTGGGTGGGTAGGGCGGGGGAGGAGTTTCTTGGCAAAATTTTACTATCAAACAACTCTTTTGTGGAAAATGGAAGAAAGTCTATCCGATCAAACATGCCCTAATAGTTTTCTTTGGTTGTCAATTGATCCTAAGATCTTGTTTGAGACCCATTTTTTCGACGAGGAATAATATCTTGAAGGAGAATATGTGGTTAAAAAATAAGGAAATCTTTTTGATTTATGTGTAATATTATTTTATTAAATAATGTGTGGTTAAAAATAAGAGAGATAAATATTTTTTATAAATAATGAGGACATGGCTAAAATAAGAGTTAGTTATGCTACAAGTATCTAATGTTTTATCGAATAGACAAGTGACGGCCTCCTATCAGGATTAAAGTGTATTTGGATTCACATTGAGATGCGAAATTGACTTTAATTAAATATAATCAATTTTAATTCGCGATGGATAAGTTGAATATATTAGAAGAAGTCGACTCAACATTGCAATAATCATGAATCTTTATTAGCAAATTAGAGGGGGTCCTTAGATGAAATCATAAGTTCTAGCATCCATAATCATATTTTAAAACCCTAATTTAATTACCTGTGTGGATTAGATAAATTTAGTTTAATTACATATTTTAGATAACTAATATCAAACTATATTCTTTATTTTTCGACAAAAGAAGTTATAAATAATAAATTAGAATTAAATTATAGTCGTTGTAGAAATGATAATTCAGACTTTTTAAGTTCATTGTATATTTATATTACTTATTACATTTGTTATACTTGCGGAGCTATGGAAAAAAAAAAATGTGCAAAGGTATATGAAGTAATTTGTAGCATACTTTAACAAGAGTTTCTGATCAAGATGCTTACTTGAAATGATGAATTCCAAAATTTTTTGAATGGTTGATCACCTTACATTTCAAAACTCCAAAACTACAATTTTTTTGCACTCCAATAATCACAATCCCGATCACAATGGAAGGGATTATTAGCCACAACCTAAGTGTCAATTTTTGTGAGTTTCATGTCACAATCCCTTCGATATCTTGTGGGTCGGGTTATTTCACATGCGGGACTCATGATCCATATTTTCTAACCGTAAAGAAAGTATATGGATCCTTTGAATTTGGTTACGTAAATTGCGTTCCTTTCCTCACTTTTTTTCTCCTTTTTAGTTGAAACAGCATTCCATTCCCATATGTAGTAGTTTGTTATTTTCCCTTTCCCCACCCCAAAATCCAGTCTGGTTGTGGAGTTGTGGACGGTGGGGGATTTGCCCATGCTTTGCACTCCCTCATCCTGACCGCCAGTCTCTGCCACCTACATTGGTAATCTCTCTCTTTTTCTCTCCCAGTGCTTGCATGGATGCGCATACAATCGTTTAGACTTGATTATATAAAAATGGTGGGCCCTAAGTTGCAGCTGAACAAAAATGGTGGGCCCTAAGTTGGAACGTGATGGGTGGAAAAATCCATGGATCCCCAGTTGCAGACTTTACAGATCGAGCATGTAATCCTTCCAAGTTTGGAAGGGGCCAGGATAACATAGTGCCTGGTTCAAGGAGATTGTTTGGAGAGTGCGATGAAAGTCGCACATCGGTTTTATATGAGATAAATGATGGACGACTCCAGCTAATGAATTAACCTTTTAGGATGGAACCTCAATTCTAAAAATTCAATTAATCTAAATGCCCTTGTCCCAGTCGAATTCTGTGTAACTGTGTACAAAATATTTCTCTGCTTCAAGATAATATAGGGGTTTACAGGAAACAACATGATGATAAATGTAATTGAGCCACTGTTATGTATAGATTACTCTCATGTGAAAAGTGAAACATTGCCCCATTTTGTGATAATGAATTTTTTTTTTTGGAGAATTTATGATTAAACATTAGGAAATTTTTTTTGGTTTATATGTAAAATTATTTTAATAAGAAATGTGCGGTAAAAATGGGGGCAATCAAGCGCATAAAATTGCCACATGACAAGCTCAAGAATTATTAGATTTTATTTCTTATCAATTTGCTAACTATAAATAAAAAGCATTCTTCAATTCTAGGCAGGCTGGCTTGTTAGAGGGAATGGAAAGCATGAATGGATCAAGCAGTGGCAGGCAGGATCCGAGTTCGCCTTTAGTCTTCCACCATTCATCCACATCCTACTTCAATTTTTCCCCAGTAGAATCACAAGGAAATCCTTCAGTGTGCTCAGAAAGTTTTCACCAACGATGTTCGTCTGAAAGCTTTCTCATGGAGGATCAACCTTCTTGGCTCGATGATCTCCTGAACGAGTCAGAATCACCAGTACTTAAAGGTCACCGGCGCTCAGCAAGTGATACTTACGCATACTTTGGACAAGCAGTTAAGACATTTAACACAAGGGACCAATCCAAATATGAAAATGAATATATTGGAACTTCAACAGGATCTAGAAACTCAGTACATTGCAAAGATTCCGACAGCACTTCCATTGAGACCAAGACATATTCATTGGAAGAAACAAATAAAAAGGTTTTGAGAGCAATTCTATTCTTTTTCTTTTTCTTTTTGTAAACGACAATGTTTTCAAACATAAAACTGCTAATTTTTTTGCAGGAAACAAATATATTAGTATCTACTTCAGCTGAAGAGGAGAACAGAGAGGAATCTAGTCCACAAAACTTCGAGGGCTCTACTGAGAAAGCTAATGGTTCACAAGCTAAGACTTCTGTACCCAAGATCGATGCTAAACGTGATAAACAGTAAGTATTCAGATCACAGCTTTAAACCAATAGTAGTCTCGATAATAAACACGTTTCTATGCAATTATTGCTTACCTTTGGAATTATTCATGTCATCATATGACAAATCTGATTGTGATTATATTTGATAAATATACTTACGTCCTAAGATACTACAATGCAGGAATACTGGTCACCGATCACGGGTGAGGAAACTTCAGTACATAAGTCAACTGGAGAGGACTGTCCAACTCCTACAGGTAAAGGATATATTGAAGAAATTGCACTTATTAGTCTCACATTCAATTTTTGTTGTTGGCTCTGCAAATACTTATTATCTTTTCCCGTTTTCTATATGACAGGCTGAAGGATGTGAGGTCTCGGCTGAGGTTGAGTTCCTTGAGCAGCATAATACTATATTGATCATGGAAAATAAAGCATTGAGGCAACGCCTGGAGAGTTTATTGCAGGAACTGCACATAAAACACTGTAATTCTTTCGTTTCCATAAGAGCTTCGCCTATGATATATATGCAATTCTCAATTCAGTCAACATCCTAGGAAAAATCCTTATTATCTTATTACAAATTTTTGAGTAATCAGAAGTGAATTTCTGCAGTGGAGCAAGAGATGTTGAGAAGAGAAATTGGGAGGATGCAAACTCTGTTACAACTACAGATGCAACCGCCAATGCAGCCACAACATCAACATCATTCCAAACAACATCGAAACAAAAGTCGAGATTTTAAAACCAATCAAGTAGTTTCTATATGAAGAATAAGAAGCAGAAGTTCAGCTTAATAATTGAGCACGGATCTAAATTAGATATCACGCTCCAATTCTCACTACCTTAAGAGTCTCTATGTTTCTACTGTTTCTTTCCGATTCCTTTTTCTTTTCTTCTTCCTGTTGCCAACACTTCTTCATCACGTGATATATTATGATCTAGATTTAGCATGGCCCTTACGAAACTTTAGCAGTCTGCCATGAATTGTATACTAGACTCTTAGAATGGAAGGCAGATGTGAAATAGAAGTGAATTTGCAGCTAATCTAAGCATATTGTTGATACTGCACCAAAAGCTCCAAGCTTTTGGTAGTGGATTTCTTGAGTTTCTTAATAATATGCATCTAGCATTTGGATCATCTGTTGAATGAACCAATAAGTTTGGACATTACAAAATAGTACAGTGTACAAAATTCTAGACGAAATACACGAAAACTTGATTAATTAACAGCACATAATAGCAATAGTTTTTGAGATATGCATACTAAATTGGGTTGGCCGTCATGGTCCAGTTTTGAGGTGGCCTGACACGACTTTGTTAAACATGTTGTGCCTACAATTCTTGCGATCGAGGTTGATCTAAGGGCATTTTTCCTTTTCGCACATGTATTTGTTTTAATTTTCTTTTCTTTTATAAATATCTACTGACTTTGTAAGTTATGCTCCACTCAGTCAACTTATCGTAATTTGATGTGTTCTCTTCAAAATGCTTAAATTTACGTTCTTACCTTAGTGGATCGAAGATAGTAAATGTTTCGACTTAACGAGCAAAGGATAGATAAAATTAGAGTATAAGGGTGTGTTTGAGCCAAATTATTTTGGAAGAATGCATTCTGTAATAGTAGATTGATGGAGAATAAGTGGTTGAAAAAAAAGAGTAAAAGTTATTAATGTTATGGAAAATATTATTTTATTGAAAAATGTTTGGTTGAAAATGAGTATAAAAATGAAAATTTTAATGTATACCAAATAGGAGCTAACTCAACAAAATAATTAGCGGGTCGGACCTGCCAAATGAAATGAAAAGAAAATTTGTTTGTCACCTCTCAACATAACGTTGAATGAATTTTTGACTATAATTAAGAGGTCAATGGATACCAATAATTGCCACTCACAAAGGTTGTGTCAATTTTTTTGAGGGAAAATTGTAGTTACGGTACAAAATCTTTCATTTAATAGGAGACTTTGTCGAGACCTTGTATTTGTGTCATCATGAGTACAAAACCTTCAAAAAATTCGCAGTTGACTACCAAAACCGTCAGTTGACTCCCAAAATAAAAACTTCATTATTTTCCCCAAATAAAGTAGGGACATTTTGGACTAATCACATTTTCCAAAATAATAGCAGACTTTGCCCAAAGGGTTTGATATTGAAGAAGAAAGTGGCTTTTGTGTTAGAAAAAGGGTTTGGTGTTAAAGTGATTTAATGTCGAGACGTTCTGACTTAGATGTTGTTTTGGGGTCTTCATTGAAGCTTTGTTTCTTTGGTTCTTCTTCGACTGCTCCATGTATGCAACAATCTATCTTCTATGCACTCCAGAAGAGACTCATTTTTTTTTCTCTGTTTCTTTCGATGCGTTTGAGGCCCAAAAGGTGAAACGTCTTCCTTAAACCCTTGTGGGTTTTTTTCCATGTATAATGATATTTCTCTGTGTATATATTTGTAGTTTTTGACCTTTTTTTGGTTTTTTTTACAATTTGAAGGTTGATCTGATATATTTTTGTGCTATTTTCTGGGACTTGATTTGTTTTGTTTTGTTTGTACATTTCTTCCTTAAATCCTTTTGTTGGTTTTTTGTAGATGTTGTATGATGTTCTGTTTGTATTTTCTTATGATTTTTTTTGTGAACTTTAGAGGTTTTAATGATGGATTTTATTTCTTTTTTTCTATTTTTGTGGGTTCTGTTTTGCATGACTTGTTCTGGAGCAGAGAGTTTGTGGGATTTCACATAAAGAGATTAAATTTGTTCTTGCCCTTAAAAGGTCCTCTAAATATCAATTATTCTCCAAGTACAAGAAAAACTCACAGATTTTTGATAGATTTTTGAATTTCCTGCATCCTGTCCGCCTGTGTTTTCTCTCTTCCCATCTTTGAATCTATCCCATCCTTTTCAAATTTCTGTATAAAATCTGTATATTCTGTACCTATAGCAAGATTCTCTAAATATTAGCTCCTTAAAATTGGTGATGCCAGTTATGGATGGGTAGTGGAGGTTGCCAACGGTGACGTGGCTGCTGGTCGAGTGGTTTTGGGGATGGGGATGGGGATGGGGTGGTTTTATTTTTTTATTTAAATAGGGGAAATGTGATTTGTTCAAAATGTCCCTGTTTTATTTGGGAAAAATAATGATTTTTTATTTTATTTTGGGAGTCAATCGACGATTTTGATAGTCAAACTGACGAAAATCGTCATTTTGGACTTGATCTGCGATTCTTTTGAAGGTTTGGTACTCACGATAGCACAAATGAAAGGTTTGGACAAAATTTGGTGTTGAAAGGTTTGATACTATGATTGTAATTTTTCTTTTTCTTTTTTTTTTTTAATAAGGAAATAAAAAAGTTCCAGATAGGCGTGTTTTTGGCTCGTCGACTCAGGCGGCCTGTGGCTCAGTCTGGGAAAAGCCTTAGTCGAACTGGCTCGTAGCTCGGACAACCAGGCCCTATTTTTAGGGCATCAGCTCGAGCGGTCAAGCCCGAGCTTGCTTGTGTCATGGGCCATTTTTGGGCCGGACAAGCCGAATTTCAAAAAAATAAATAAATAAATAAATAAAATGCTTGTCATAACAGCCTCCTAAAGCAGGAAGCTAAATGCTGTTGCAGGCAGCATTCTACCGCCTGCAGCAGGCATAGCTGCCTGCAAATGTAAACTATATATATATATAAAGAACGAGCCGGCTCTGCTCGCTAAGGCCCGAGCAAAAAGCTCGGGTCAAGTCTCAATTATTTTGTTAAGCTTTTACTCGGCTCGACTCGGACAAAAAAAAAGTCCAAACCATTTTTGCTTAAGCCTAGTCCGAGTTTCAAGTTTTGGCTCATGGCTCAACTTGTTGACACCCCTAATTCTAGACAAGGTCAAAGGTCATATACTGATTTAAAACTTTCATCAACTAATGTCTTAAGAAGAAAGAATGAACCCACATGGCAGTGACAATAATATTAGCATCCCGTTTGACTTCCATTATTTGATATTATTTTAGAAATAGTATTGTTTTGGAGAATGTGTGGTTAAAAAAAATTATGTTTTTATTTATTTATGTGTAATATTATTTTATTGAAAAATATGTAATTAAAATAAAGAGAGATAAATATGTATTATAAATTAATGGGGCCAAACGGGAATTAATAGGGATGGCAACGGGGTGGGTATGAGTCGGGTTGGCCAATCTCACCCTCGTCCCGTCGTTTATTTTTATTACCTTACCCCATACCCATACCGGATTAAAGCGGGACGGGGCGAAATTGTGGCGGGGCCCTTACACCATTTATCGCCCCATTTATTTTTTCTTTTTATTTTTTATTTATTTTAATTTTTGATTTTATTTTTTTTATGTTTTTTTGTTAGTAAATATTATTACTTTTTTACTAGTTTGTTAAAAACAACTTATATTCTTTTTAAAAATGATAATAAATTTATTATTTTTGTTCGATAAAAAACTTAAATTTGAAATTAATTTTAAATGGGGCGGGTAGGGTGGCGGGGACTATGTTTCCCGTGCTCGGCCCGTACCCACTTCGGGGTAATGACCCTCGTCCCGTGTACCCGGTTAGACAGGTAATTCCCACCCCATTCAGGACGGGGCCCCACGAGTATCAGGCATCCCTAGGAATTAATCTCTTATTAACTTCATAATCACTTTATTAGGTTGAATTAAAACCAAGTCTTTATTCTAATATATAAATCTAGGATCAAATTGCATTACTAATCATCAATCTATTGATTTAGTGGTAAGTTGTCCCCAACTTTTAAAAAGAAACACATCAATTTCCAATCCTTTACTATAGTTTAATAATGACTCCCTAATAACGATCATTTATCAAATTATCACGTGACGCTTGCACATCCAACTTCTCTTAACCAGATTTTGCTTCCTAACTGAGATTGGAGCTTAAAAATTTAAAACGTGACATTTTCATGAAGTCCTTGTTAACAAGTCGCATTCGTTATCCACATTTCTCTATCTCATCGACTAATTAAATTTTGATAATTCAAAATTATAGTGATTTAAATTTGAACGAGAAATGGCCATGAGACAACGAGATGGAGACAATAGATATGCAGAAAAAAATTGTGTCAATGCAAATGTAGTAAGACCATTCATTAAAACATTGACACAAACTTTCGAATCACGCAATTTACGACGCCTCAAAGGTCGAACGGATCAGCTCACCCACTATATTTCTCTTTCTTAGCCACTCAGCATCTAAAGTGTCATGTTTTTAGTGCCTGCGTTCGATATGTTATTATTTGAGTGCACTAACTTATCGCATGGGCATATATGATTATCCCACTTGTTAGGTTTTTAATTATGTAATTTGCAATTCTGTAAATAAAATGGACTTAATTGTAAATGTTGTAAAAAGTCGAGTAATGTGTAATTATATGAAACTAGGATTTTTAGGTTTAGGGTTCGAGAATGACAAAAGAAGGAAAATATGACATGAATTTTCGCTAGACTGTTGCCATGAATTGGCTCGAGCGTCAAAAGTAAAACCTCCTTCGCTCGACTAGGCGTCTTCACTCTGTCACTCGACCGTCGCTGAGTCCTCGCTCGAATGACGGTGTCGTCCGCAAATTTCTTCTTTCGCGTTTTAAAGGCTTTTCCTTTGGTCCATTATTTTCATAACCTACCTATAAATATCAAAACACATCTGAATGTGATTTTACAAGGTTGAACATTGAGAGAGCTTCATCAGAGATAATTCATACATATTTCATCTTTCAACATTCGTCATGTGAGTTTGTTTTGGTGAGAAAAACATCACATCTATAATCCAAATATCAAACCGTTCTTTCCTCCACATATGTCAAAGTTGCTGAAAATCGAGGGAAGTTGACTGGAATTCCAATCGGTGAAGAACATAGTGTTCTTCGTGATCCATATGAGATAGACAATTCTGCAAGGCTATGAGTGCTGTAGGGTAGCAAATTTCAGGAGATCTTTGAAGATTGCAGCTAAAGATTTGTGTAGGGGAGTACAGTTTCTACGAGAGCTAGAAGAACTTCAGTCAGGAGATCAGATAGTACGCGTCGTCGTCTAGTCTGATAGACTGTAAGTGTTTAAATCGTTTATAGTTGATTGACTGACAAAGTGTCCGAAATTTTTTCAGTTGGATTTCTCCGTAATCATATCTTGTGTTGATTTACTACTTTCATTACTGTTTATTTATTGCTTATCATATTTGCGGTAGTTAAACATAGGACAAATTGATTTGCATGCTTAATCATTTAGAATAATAATTTAATTAGTGATTTATTGCTGATTAAATCTAAACATAATTTTAATTTCACATTAATACATATTCACCTCCTATAGATATTGTTAGAATCAAATTACGTAAATTTCACCATTGAAGTATTTTCTCGAGATCTGGACGCGTTAATGGCTTGCTATGTGACAATATGTTAGGGACCAATTAGGGGTGGCAATGGGCCGAGCCGAACACGAGCTCGGCTCGGCCCATGCCAACACGAGCTCGGCTCGTGCTCGCACGAGCCGAGCTCGTGGCTCGTTTCCCACGAGCCGAGCTTCGGCTCGGCTCGTGGGAACAAGGGCGAGCTCGGCTCGCCGC
>CAIGRO010255984.1:0-10030 GCA_903798355.1 Fraxinus baroniana
AAATAATTGATTTTGAATAGTGATATGATGGGAAATGTGTGGTTGAAAAAGAAGAAAAAATTATTGATGTGATGGAAAATATTATTTTATTGAAGAATGTGTGGTTGAAAATGAGAATTGATTTACTGTAGAATTGAAGAATTCTAACCAAACAGGCTCTTAGCATGTATTTGAGTCACGTTATTTTGAAAAAAAAAAATAAGTGGAAGAACGAGAATAAAAATTGAAAATATAGTCGTTATTGAGTGTTACTCATTTAATAAAAATCAACAACAACGATTAATTTTTTAATTTTGATTTTAATCTCTTAAATACTTCTCGGACCATGCTACTATTACCTAACAATTTACTGCCCCTCCAATAGGGCCGCCATTTGTCTATGTACATTAAGTTGAGGGTATTTCCACTTGTACACCAAGTGATGTACATAATGGGCTACATCCCTCTCACATGACGGGTGACATCCATTGTATAAAATATTTTTTTATTCGAACGGATCCATCTCCATATGAGGAGGAGGGTGTACACCGCAATATAAAATGTAATCTAGCCCAAGCATTACTCTTAAGTTTAATCCATACTTCTCCCCTTCCGTCCCGGACACTCAGTGCAGCCCCAAAGTTCCCACAGTAGACACGAGCTTTTCATTTCTACTATCGTACATTTTCTTCTTTTAAGGTTACGTATCTTTCTATAAATAATTTTATTCTTTACAGTTAGTGCTAATCTTGTGCATGTTTCCGAAAATTTCAAATTTTAATTCATCCCTAATTTTATGTTTCTCGTAATTTATTTCGTGAATGGATTAATTTAATTCATGCGTTTACGAATCATATGATTTTGGCTTATACAGCCTGTCGAAATGGCGACCGAAGGATTGACTGAGGAAATCCGTCTGGAGGACGGAAAGTCCGAGCACGTGAATGATAATAACGAAGCAAACGGGAAGGCTGTACAAGAAGAGGTTGAGGATAAAATTGATGACCTTACAGCAGATGACCAACAAGGTAATTTTTGGATGCAAAATACTGGTTTTTGAGTTTGTTAAGGGGAAAATGGGATCAAGCTCGTACCCTTTTTTGTGCATGGTGAAGTTGATATGCAATTCAGCTGATTTTAGTAGGACTTGGAAAGGACAATGATTAATTAAGAAGGCCCAAACTAAGAAAAACTATATGATAATATGAGACCCAGTACTGATAAAGTAATTGTCAACGCTAAATTTATTCAAATTTGCAATGAAATACCTGAACTTGATTATTTGTTAAAGATTCTAATTGATGCCACCGCATTCTGCTCTATTTAGGAGCTATATGGTTTGAAACATAAGCAGTGCATGTAATTTCTCTATCATTTTATGCAGAAAGTTCATTTTCATTATATTTTATTTTAAATTTTTTGTCTTATAATTTTAGTCCCTGTATTAATAATTTAAATTAGCTAAAGAATTAATATTTTACATGTTGAATTTCTTGATTTGATGTTTCACATGCAGTATGAAGGTAGAAGGATTGGGTTTTGAGTACTGTGAAATCGCTAATGCTTCTAACATAAAACTTAGCCTTTTATCTTAAGCTTTCTGCAGTTAATATTTGAACTGGATGTTTGGAGAGGGAAAAAAAAACTTCTTTTCTAAGGACCAGGAATTTCCCTCTGAGGCCATACTTAGAGATCATACCAGTAACTTTTGGGACTGAACATGCAATACATATCAAAAAGTATCACATCTGGTTTTGGCTTGTCATTGGACTACTACTTCTCTGTTCTGTATATCAGAACCTATGGAAGCAGCAGTGAAAACAACCTGTAATTAGGCGCCTAATATTAATTTCAGTTTGTTAGTTGGTTGAGCTGTCATAACTGTATTTCCCGCCTATTTTTCATTTCTTTTGGTTTAGTAATTATATTGTACAAACACTTCATTTTTCATATTGAATAAGATTTTTCTTAGCTCTCCAATTCTCTCACGGTTTGTAATATGGTATCAGAGCATTTTCCTCGCCATTGAGTGCTGATTCTTCATGGCAGATATTTCTATTCCAAATCAACCGAATCAGAATTCATCCCCATCAATGAATCATTCGGCCATTGATGATGTTTCTAGTGTTTATTATCTTCACCATTCAGACAGTCCAGGTTTAGTCCTAGTTTCTCAGCCCCTGACCGGTGAAAACTACACTTCATGGAGTCGAGCCATGACTATAGCACTTTCAGTGAAGAATAAACTTGCGTTTATTGATGGATCTGCCATTAAACCTGAAGAAAACGCAGATCTGCTCAACTCTTGGATCCGTAATAACAATGTTGTTATTTCGTGGATACTTAATTCCGTTTCAAAAGAGATTTCAGCTAGCATCATATATTCAGAATCTGCTCATGAGATTTGGCTTGACCTTAAGGAACGATTTCAACAGAGGAATGGTCCTCAAATCTTCCAATTGAGAAGAGATTTAATGAATCATACTCAAGGTCAATTGTCGGTTAGTGCTTACTTTACTAAGCTGAAAACTATTTGGGAAGAGCTTAGTTACTATCGACCTTTTTGTTCATGTGGAAGGTGTAATTGTGGGGGAAATAAGAAATTGGCTGAACATTATCACATGGAATATGTGATGTCTTTTTTAATGGGTTTAAATGAGTCATATGCCCAAGTTAGAGGACAGTTATTACTCATGGATCCAATTCCACCAATCAATAAAGTGTTTTCACTTATCTCTCAAGAAGAACATCAAAGATCTGTAACTGTGGCTGTTGGATCTACTGATTCTTTGGCCGTTTTTGCTAGAAATGATGTTAAAATGACCTACTCAGGGCAAAACGATAGTAAAAATCAGAGGAGAAAGAGGTCTGTTTGTACCTATTGTGGAGGTGTAGGCCATGTTGTTGATAGATGCTACAAACTCCATGGATTTCCACCAGGATATAAGTCAAGGCAGAAGTTAAACTCAGCTAATCAGATAGAATATAGTGGAAACAGTCAAACATGTTACAATGTTCAGTCAAGTAATGCTATTGCGAATCAAATTTCTGATTCTATTTCAGATAAACACATTGGCAGTGTTGGAGGCTTTGTACAAACGTTGAATTCTGATCAATATCAACATTTAATGAGTTTGTTGAGCACACATCTTTCAGATGCAAAGGTGGAAGATGGAGGTGCTAACTCTGGCCATGAATCAGGTACATGCCTTTCCATTTCCATTAACAAAATACTCAGTTCTCCTACACGTTGGGTATTAGATTCAGGGGCTACCAGTCATGTTTGTTTCAATCATACCTCTTTCCAAACATTGAAGACCGTGCAGAATGTTTACATCACATTACCTAATCATATCAGAATTTCGAACTGTTAAATTAACTCCCGAATTAATCCTTGAAGACGTATTATTTGTACCCCAATTCAAGTTCAACCTATTACCCATCAATTCTCTGACAAGGAACTTAGACATAAGCATCAAAATTTTCACTGATCATTGTGATATTCAGGACACACGCAGCTTGAAGATGATTGGCAGGGCTAGGAGAGTTGGCGATCTCTACATCATTGGTGCAATATCTAGTGGAATGGGAAATGAATGTAATTTTTCCAAAATTGTCTGTAATCCTGCTGTTTTTTCTGTATTGAATAATGTGCCTTCACATACTTGGCACAATCGACTTGGTCATTTGGCATTTAAAAGGCTAGAAACTTTGAAAGATCAGCTTCATTTTAAGAATGATAGATGTATTGCACCTTGTTATATCTGTCCATTGGCTAAGCAAAGAAGGTGGTTGTTTATGTCAAACAATCATTTATTTGCCAATGCTTTTGATCTCATCCACTGTGACACTTGGGGCCCATACAGTTCTCCAACACGCAATGGTCGCAGAAATTTCCTCACACTTGTAGATGATTGTACAAGATTCATTTGAGTTTATCTAATGAAGCACAAATTAGATGTTCATGATATTATTCCCAAGTTTTTCAACCTCATTGAAACACAGTTTAACAAAGTAATTAAAGTCTTCAGATCAGATAATGCTCCTGAATTACACCTCACAGAATTTTTCAGTTCAAAAGGGGTACTTCACCAATTTTCTTGTGTAGAACGTCCTGTGCAAAACTCAGTTGTTGAAAGAAAACACCAACATTTGCTTAATGTAGCAGGGGCACTATTTTTCCAGGCACAAGTTCCTATATCATTTTGGGGTGATTGAGTTCTCCCTGCAACGTTTTTAATCAATAGAACTCCTTCCCCGGTTCCACAAAACAAAACACCATTCACTTTGCTTTACAAGTCCCCTGTTGACCATAGCTTCCAAAGAGTATTTGGAAGTTTATGCTTTGCTTCTACTCTTCCTTCTCATCGTCTAAAATTACATCCTAGAGCAAGAACCTGTGTTCATTGGCTATGATCCTGGCATTAAGGGTTACAGGTTATATGATATTGTTTCCAAAATTTTTTTTATCTCCTGGGATGTGATATTTCATGAACAAGTTTTCCCTTTTCATTCTATCTCAAAAGGTGCTGATTTTGTTGACCAATTTCCCCACCTTGTTCTTCCAAATCCTTTTCCAGATACACACTCTTGTATAACATCAGGTTCTCCTGTCATTAATCCCAATCCCAATGGTTCTATAACATCTGATCATGTAGACAACTAACCTCTTCAAAATTCTCTCACTTTCACCTCCTTTAGATCCTCATACCATTGCCACTCCCGTTGATATTGCAACAACCCGGGTCCCACTTAACGAGCTGCCCCAGCTGACTGTCTCCACTGTACCAACATGGGTCTTTTCAACATGCTTTGTCGTCACTCGCACGCTCTCCGAGAAAACTTCACAGGGGGTCACCCATCATAGAATTGCTCCAAGCCAAGCACGCTTAATTGTGGAGTTTCTAAGGATGGACTTCCAGAAAAGAAGGTGCACCTTGTTGGTATGAATAGTACCTATCAAATCTTTTAAACTCCTCGAGAAAACTTCCCAGGGGGTCACCCATAATGGAATTGCTCCAAACCAAGCATGCTTAACCGTGGAGTTTCTAACGATGAACTTTCGAAAAAGAAGGTGCACCTTGTTGGTATGAGTAGTACCTATCAAATCTTTTAAACTTTCCTAGTCTGGGTATTACAGATATTCCTGCTAATCCTACTATCAGACGATCTCTTAGACAAAACAAACCTCCTTCATACTTAAAAGATTTTCACCGTAATCTTTTATCTCACAATACCATTCATATTGATAATCACTCACATCCTTATCCTCTAAGTGACTATGTTACTTATGAAAAATTCTCTCCTCGTAATCATCTTCTCCTCAATATTTCCTAAAATATTGAACCCCAAACCTATCATCAGGCTGTGCAACACACTCATTGGAAGGATGCTATGGCTACTGAGTTGGTTGCCATGGAACAGAATAAAACTTGGTCCGTTACTTGTTTGCCTAAAGGGAATCACTCTATAGGCTGCAAGTGGGTGTACAATGTTAAATATAAATATGATGGGTCTATTGATCGCTACAAAGCTCGATTAGTGGCTAAGGGGTATACTAAGCAAGAGGGACTTGACTTCTTGGAAACTTACTCTCAAGTGGCAAAGTTAGTAACTGTAAAGCTTCTATTAGCAGTTGCAGTCATAAATAGTTGGCACATCATTCAGTTGGATGTGAATAAAGTCTTTCTCCATGGCGATCTGTTTGAAGAAATTTACATGAACCTACCATTGGGCTATATTCCTTCCACCTCATCTCACAAACAATGGGAGCATCTAGTTTGCAGATTACATAAGTCCATTTATGGACTAAAGCAAGCCTCAAGACAATGGTTCTCGAAATTCTCTCGTGCCCTCTTACTACATGGTTTTCACCAATCTAAATCTAATTACTCATTATTCACTAAGGGATCTGGAACAAGTTTTGTTGCCCTACTTGTTTATGTTGATGATATGGTCATCACTGGCTCATACTTGAAGGTTATTAATGATTTGAAATCAACTTTACACAACCAATTTAAGCTAAAGGATTTGGGGAAGCTCAAATATTTTCTTGATTTGAAGATTGCTAGATCTCATCGAGGTATTGTCTTATTTCAAAGGCATTATGTACTTCAATTACTTGAGGATACAGGATTTCTTGCCTGCAAACCTGCTGTTTTGCCTATGGATCCCAAAGTTCGCTTGAGCTCCTTTGAGGAGGAGTTGCTGGAAGATCGAAGATGGTTCTTTATATAGGAGGCTGATTGGAAGATTACTTTATCTAACAATCTCTAGACCAGACATTACATTTGCAGTGCATAAACTCAGTCAGTTTGTTTCTCAAC
The DNA here is from genome assembly GCA_903798355.1 of Fraxinus baroniana. Classification (NCBI taxonomy): domain Eukaryota; kingdom Viridiplantae; phylum Streptophyta; class Magnoliopsida; order Lamiales; family Oleaceae; genus Fraxinus; species Fraxinus baroniana. The sequence goes on from CAIGRO010255984.1 coordinate 6,306, forward strand.
CTAGAAAGCCTCATTTAATAGCTGTTCATCATTTGTTGTAATACATCAAGCTACTCCTAGTCAAGGACTCTTATTTTCTGCTGATTCTTCCTTGCAATTGCGTGCTTTTGCTGATGCAGATTGGGGATCATGCTTAGACTCCAGAAAATCTGTCACCGGCTTTTGTGTTTTTCTTGGAGATTCTATGGTGTCTTGGAAGGCTAAGAAATAGAACACAGTGTCCAGATCATCTGCTGAGGCTGAGTACCGTTTGTTGGCTTCCATTGCTAGCGAACTGATGTGGATACATCAATTACTCCTTGACCATGTAAACTCCAAGGTTCCTGCTTTGATATTTTGCGACAACCAAGCAGCGATTCATATTGCTACCAATCCCATTTTCCACGAGAGGACCAAACATATAGAGATAGACTGTCACTTTATAAGGGACAAAATCAATGATGGTTTTATCAACCTTTTACCGGTTCGAACTAATCATCAGCTAGTTGATATTTTCACAAAACCGTTGCCTACATCAGCCCTGTTTTCCTTGCTGTCCAAGATGGCCGTTATCGATCTCCACCATCCATCTTGAGGGGGAGAAAACAACCTGTAATTAGGCGCCAAATATTAATTTCAGTTTGTTAGTTGGTTGAGCTGTCATAACTGTATTTCCCGCCTATTTTTCATTTCTTTTGGTTTAGTATTTATATTGTACAAGCACTTCATTTTTCATATTGGATAAGATTTTTCTTAGCTCTCCAATTCGCTCTCGGTTTGCAATACTATAAAGCCCTTCTTTCTCCAGATATGCAGTCAATGATAGTTTCCCCATGCAGGGATTGGTTTTCAAGCTTTGTTAGGTGGGTTCATGTTTTATTTGTGAGATGGTGGTCGTGGTTGTAGAACACATCATATGACTTGTCAGTTACTATAATAATGATTTAGAGAAGATTGTTTTGGGAACTCAAATATGTCTCTTTCAGAGAGAGTGTAAATGGTAGTGAATGTAAAAGTGCTGGCACAGGGAAACTCTCTGCTGCTCCATGTTAACTTGCTCCTTCATGGAATATAGTGTAATCTTACCCTTGTTGTTCTCTCGTATTTTTCCTAATTTGCAAGAGTGATTCTTCTGATGGCTTATCTTAGATGGAAGAGGGAGTAGTAATCTCAATAATAGTCAGTTCTATTTTGGTGAAACATTTTTCTAAGTTCCTTTTTTCTAGTGCTTATTTCTTCTCCTTTTGCCTGTAGTATTGGGATTATATATAATCTCATTCTGTTGTGTTGAATCGCGTTTAACAAATGCCAAGAGAAGACGGCATTGATCGTGGTGCAGATAGCCCGACACTGGACCACAATCGGGCAGTTGCCTGTAAAACTGTAGATTTTGAGGGTCATGTTTTGCATTCACGTTCATTTTATGTGATGTAATTTAATTTGTGCTATTGTGATATGCTGTTCAAGAACCTTGATGGTGTTTATATTGTCTTATTTTCAGTTTTTCTTAATGTTTTCAGATGTTCAAGGATTACTATGAATTCCAATCGTTTATTATTAAAATTATTTTCTTGGTCTTGACATCATTTTGTTAAGGTTTTGCCTTTTTTTTTGTCTGACTCGTTAATTGCATTCATCTGGAATGTTCAGAAGCTACAAAAAAGAAGAAGAAGAAAAATAAAAGCAAGTGAGACATACTCTTTAACATACTTGTCTTGCCCTTCTTATTTGAGACTTGAATATAACTTACATCTGTCTGTTCTAATCTGCAGGAAGAAAAAAAAACCGCCTCAGCAAACTGATCCTCCATCTATTCCTGTGATTGAACTTTTTCCATCTGGGGAGTTTCCAGAGGGTGAAATTCAACAATATGCAGATGAGTATGTTTATATAATTTTCCTTTGTTGCTTGACATGACGTGGATATGATACATTCATCATTTTTTAAAAGAAATACATAGCGTAGATATTTGATGGTGCTAGTCTTAGGTAGGTTGCATATATCGAATGAAAAATATGTTGTATTGGAGAGGAACTAGTGGGTGCCAGGTTGACTTTATTTCCTGTTTCAAATTCACTTAGTATTGATATTCTTTTTTAGTTGGAGGCTATGATGGTGCATACTTTGAGGAGACGAAACAGTTGGAATGTGGAAAAGGAGCTGTTTTCAGCGTGTGTTATTGTGTATGGCCGTATGGGAAGGAAATTAGATATGGGCAATGAATATAAGGAGCTTTTGCTCTGGTAGCAACTAATTAATACTGTTTCAATCATGGAGAGAAGGTCTCTTAGCCCCTGTTTGGTTTTGATTAAAAAAAAAAAAAAAGATTTTTAGTAGATTTTGATAAAAAGTTGATAAAATGTGCGGTTAAAAAATTGATATTGTGGGTCTCATGAAATGTGTGGTTGAAAATAAATTGAGAAAAAATAAGTTTTAAGAAATGGAGGCCAAACAGGGGCTTAGGTTGGTCAAATAGGAGGACTGTGAAGGAGTTGACCGATCTACTTTTCTCATAGTTGTTTCAACAAATCTCGGATATAGGAAACCCAGTTGGATAAATTTGGATGTGTTGTCTCTTGTTTACTCTGCTCTTTGTGGTAAGGTCTTTACAGTTTGCTATGGCGTCATTTACCATTTGAGTGCAATACATCTCTTATTTTCTTTTGAAATCATAAGATTTTTTTGTTTATAGTCTGTATAATCTCTCTTGTATGGTATTGCTGTAAATTAAAATGGTTATTTTATGAAATATGGTTCTACATAGTAACTTGTGGAGAACTACATCTGAGGAAAAGAGGGAATTGGAGCGACTGGAAAAACCAATCTATAATTCTGTTCGCCAAGCAGCAGAGGTCCACCGTCAGGTTGCCATTTAGCTTTATGTCCTTAAGTATGCTTGTGTTGGCATCAGCATATAGTATGCTTGTTTGAGAAGTTCATTCTGGACTGTCATTGTAATTTTCTAATTTATGCATATCATTGTCAGGTTCGGAAGTACATTAAGCAAATCTTGAAGCCCGGAATGTTGATGACTGACCTGTGTGAGACCTTGGAGAACACAGTCCGTAAATTAATATCAGAGAACGGTCTACAGGCTGGTATTGCATTTCCTACAGGATGCTCCTTGAACTGGTATTGCTTAATTGCAAATGTGGCACACTCATTTCATTTTGGCGATTTTGGATATAACTAGTTTAGAAACCAATATACACCATTTTGATTTATGAGGTTTGAGTCTCTTTTCGATTCCGTGGTTTCACCCCCTTCAGAATTCTAATCTGATCTGTCTGCTTCCTGCCTGTTCTTTGTTGCAGGGTTGCTGCCCATTGGACCCCGAATTCTGGGGATAAAACTGTCCTTCAGTATGATGATGTGATGAAACTGGACTTTGGAACTCACATTGATGGTAATATAGCTACTTATTTACCGTACTGCAATCTCAAGGTCTCTGGAAGCCTCTTATGAGACCGTATTTTTATTTTCCTGTTTCTATTTTCGCATTATCTCAAATATTCAAATATTTGCAACACTTCATTTGCAGGGCATATAGTGGATTGTGCATTTACTGTGGCATTCAACCCCATGTTTAATCCACTGCTCGAGGCCTCGCGTGAAGCTACCAATACGGGAATCAAGGTGGGTTACTAAATTTATTTGCATAAGAACGACTTTTTAAGAACCGAAACTCAGACTGAAGTGTGAAATTATCTGGCTGAGACTTCTAGTGGACAAGTGGGAGCAGTTGA
>CAIGRO010255995.1:0-33576 GCA_903798355.1 Fraxinus baroniana
GCTCTAAAGCTTATTGAGTATAGAGTATTTAATACGTAACCACCATAGTAAATAAATAATAAATTCATTCATCCCTAAATAAATTTCTGAACATGTTATTAATGAAACTCTTAAAAGTAAATTATTAGCTGTGAAAAATCTCTAAACAAATACAAATAATATAAAACTTAATTTACACCACACGTTTAAACTAGGTAATTTTCTAAATAAACTTATATAGTCTGAGAGAATTTTTCCATCGAAGTAGATTATTATATCTATCCAGTTTCAAATATCTCGAGCCAATATCATGAAAAAAGTTGTAAGCGTTCCGATGCTCAAGTAATTTTACAGCCTTAAGCAAAATCATCAAGACCATTTTCGATGACAAGCAAAAAATTAATGGAACAAATGATCATAGACAAAATTCAGTCGTTAATTATCATCAACGGCTTGATAGTTGGGGATGTAAGTGTTATGCTCTAAATCCGAACAACTTTGGATATAAAACATTTTTAATATATATATTTAATGTATTTATTTTCGTAAGATTTATTATTTATTTGAATTATTATTCTAATAAATTATATTAAATAATAGAGTTCATAAATTTAAATCTTAGTAATTAGTTAATCACAAATAGTTGTGATTAGGAGATACAAATTACGACATGACTAAATCATAAATCATTTGTAATTATAAGTAATAACGAGATACGAATATCGTTATTACGGATACACCATCACGTGTGACATTTTTTACTTGTGAAGTAGCTGATCTCACAAGTTAAAGTGTGATGACATTTAAATGAACATGTGAATGTTTTGTTCTAAAACAAAACATTAGAGACCCGTCGGAAGATTTTACATGGATAACTATCTGAGTGTCGTGGTAAATCTCTAACTTTCGATAGTGGAATTGGTCTTTTGATTTGAGATCATTATAATGCCTTATATTATGTTAGTCATAATTGGTGATATTGAATGTTGCTCTACTAAGGTTCGCTAATACGATGTCGCTGTGTACGTCAATAATCATATGAATGTTGTGAATGATTAATAGATGATTCGTCAATCTTAAATAGTACGAGATTATGATTTATATTTTATTCTATTGAGATCAACATTTGTCGATGGCTTAAATGAATTTACAAACAACCACACCATTTGTGGTCGTTGGCACATATTAGTTATTGATTATCAAATGTCGTATATTGTCAAAAATCATTGATGGTACTTCAATCACCAACGAGAAACTATAGGTGATAGACTAGCAAAGAGGTCTTAAGTTTCCTTCATATGGAACATGCTTCGTAGGTCCTCCTTACAAGGCTGAATTCGTGTCAATTGTGGTGGTAGAATGTGCCACTTTTCGAGGAACTGAAACCAGAACTAGGAAGAAGGCAAAGACGAATGCTATTGAAGTGGCTTACATTGCTCTTACTGAGAGAACGAAAGTAATTATTTATTGAGTTTTGAATTGGAACAGAAACATCCCGTCGACACCGACAATTGAACTGTCAGCACGTAATCAAGTAATCTATCTATGTAAAAACTTTGTTGTAAGAACCGTCATCTACACGATTGATGTTTGTAAATGATAATGAAAAGAAAATGAAAACATAACTTCAAAATATACAACATCGGTTGAAAATGTCTATCCCGACTGTTTTGAAATGTCAAATTCAAAATTACTATCCCGACAATTTCAAAATGTTGAATTCATTGTAGCCTTCGTTTTCTCTTGAAATAGTAAGAAAGGGCTAAAGAAATTGGCTACCAGCAGCCATAACAACCACCAACACTACCACCTTTCGGTAACTACCAGCAGCAATAGTGGAGATCCCAGCTTACCCCCAAACTACCGACGCGATCGTACGTCTTATATATCCCACGAATCCTTCTAATTTTACTCTTAACAAATCGAACATTGAAGCTTTAATCTAGCGGGTTAAATTTTTACCCGAAAAAATTATTCATTGTCACAACCCTCTCCAACGAGCAGTGGAATGAAACATTAGAAACAATAATTGAAAACATTTGTTCTTTAAAGTACTATTAGTCTACTTTCCTTTAAAAATCAATAAAAAAAAAAAAAAGGAATCTTACATTCTGGCCCTAAGGACAAATCATTTTCGTGCATGTCCTTCCATAATTGTAGTCCATAATTTGAAAAACTAATTATTTTGCTACCTTCATTCTCGTAGTCCAATCTTGAAGGAAAAGTCCCAAGGAAAAATTAACTCTTTGCTTCCTTCCATTCTAATATATTTTATAGTCCTATCTTTTGAAGAAAAAAGAAAACATTTTCATATTGTACAAGATCAAGCTGCGTGAATGGTATGAAAAATATGAATTTCAATTTACCCAACTATAGGATAATAAGAGATGGCCACAATGATTCCCCTCAATTCACTGTTGTTGCTATTGAACTTAATGGGTAGTACTTTAAGACTACTCCCATTCTTTGAATGTTCCAGGAACGCTTAAGATCTTACAAATTACATACAAACATTTTGTTAAGCAAATTTTTCCATTTGGCCAGCAGCTCCCATCCACTGGTGTTGTTGCTCATCCAAATGCTGATGTTCCAATAGCAACATTTCTTCTAGTTGTGCCAAGCAATGGAGTTCCAATTTCAAAAGCATATCACGTAGATGTAACTCCCAATCTACAGCCGGATATTTCAATTCTGTCACCACACATTCCACCTGCCAGTAAGTTTTATCTCTTTAGTTTAAAATTTATATGATTTACCCATATGCAAGTTTTATGCATAGGGATGTTTACACATCACAATATGTTGGGTTAATTGTTGTATGACATGTCATGATAGGATTTGGAAATATTACAAAATGTAGAATATTTAACTTGTACATTGTTTGTTCAAATTTCCAACCTTCTAAAAAAGAGATAATGCAATCAACCTACGAAAGTAATGCAACTAATAAAATTTGTGTCAATTGGGTGGTAGGAAGTGACACTTTCCGAGCAACTGAAGTAGGAACTAAGAAGAAGGCAAAAACGAATGATGCTGAATTGGCTTACATTGCTCTTACTGAGAGAAAGAACATAATTATTTATTGAGTTTTGAATTAGAACATAAGCATTTCGTCGGCACCGACAATCAAACTGTTGGTATGTAATGAAGCAATCTATCTACGTGAAAACTTTGATGTAAGAACCGTCGGCTATACAACGGATGTTTGTAAACGTTAATGAAAAGAAATGAAGAATATAATTTCAAAATATACTATGTCGGTTGAAAATGTCTATCCCGACTTTTTTGAAATGTCCAATTCAAAATGACTATCCCGACAATTTCAAAATGTCGAATTCATTATATTTGGGTAGATTGTTGTATGACATGTCGTGATATGATTTGAAAATATGATAAAAGGTAGAATATTTAAATTTTAGATTGTTTGTTCAGATTTCCAACCTCCAAACAAAGAGATAATGCAATCAAACTACAAAGGTGATGCAACTAAACAGATTGTGTCAATTGTGGTGGTAGGAAGTGACACTTTTCGGGGAATTGAAACTAGAACTAAGAAGAAGGCAAAGATGAATTCTGCTGAATTAGCTTACATTGCTCTTACTAAGAGAAAGAAAATAATTATTTATTGAGTTTTGAATTGTAACATAAACATTCTGTCGACATTGACAATTGAACGTCGACATGTAATGAAGTAATCTATCTATGTAAAAACTTTGTTGTAAGAACCGTCGGCTACATGACTGATGTTTGTAAACAATCATGAAAAGAAAATGAGAATATAGTTTCAAAATATACTACATCGGTTGAAAATGTCTATCCCGACTTTCTTGAAATATCGAATTCAAAATGACCATCCCGATAATTTCGAAATGCCGAATTCATTATACTTGGGTTGATTGTCGTATGAGATGTCGTGATGGGATTTGAAAATATGATAAAATGTAAAACATTTAACTTTTACATTGTTTGTTTATATTTTCAACCTCCTAACAAAGAGATAATGTAGTCAAACTACGAAGGTGATGTAACTAATAAGATTTGTGTCAATTGTGATAGTAGGAAGTGACACTTTTCGAGGAACTGAAAAAGGAACTAAGAAGAAGGCAAAGACAAATGCTGGTGAATTAGCTTACATTGCTCTTACTGAGAAAAAGAAAGTAATTATTTATTGAGTTTTGAATTGGAACAGAAACATTCTGCCGACACCGACAATCGAATGTTTGCATGTAATGAAGTAATCTATCTACGTAAAAACTTTGCTGTAAGAATCGTCAGCTACACAACTGATATTTGTAACTGATAATGAAAAGAAAATGAGAATATAACTTCAAAATATATTACGTCGATTGAAAATGTTTATCTCGACTTTTTGAAAATGTCGAATTCAAAATAACTATCCCGACAATCTCAAAATGCCGAATTCATTCCACTTGGGTTGATTGTCGTATAACATGTCGTGATAGGATTTGAAAATATTACAAAATATAGAATATTTAACTTTTACATTATTTGTTCAGATTTCCAATCTCCTAACAAAGAGATAATGCAGTCAAACTACGAAGGTGATACAACTAATAAGATTTGTGTCAATTGTGGTGGTAGGAAGTGACACTTTTCGAGGAACTGAAGCTGGAACTAAGTAGAAGGCAAAGACGAATGCTGCTGAATTTGCTTACATTACTCTTACTGAGAGAAAGAAAGTAATTATTTGTTGAGATTTTAAATTGGGACAGAGACATTCCGTCGACGTCGACAATCGAACATCGATATGTAATGAAGTAATCTATCGATATAAAAACTTTGCTGTAAGAACCGTCGGCTACACAGCTGATGTTTTTAAACGATAATGAAAAGAAAATAAGAATATAACTTCAAAATATACTACGTCGGTTGAAAATGTATATCCCGACTTTTGGAAATGTCGAATTCAAAATGACTATCCCTACAATTTCGAAATGCTGAACTCATTGTACTTGGGTTGATTGTTGAATGACATTTCGTGATAGGATTTGAAAATATCACGAAATGTAGGATATTTAACTTTTACATTGTTTGTTCATATTTTCAATCTCCTAACAAAGAGATAATGCAGTCAAACTACGAAGGTAATGAAACTAATAATATTTGCGTCAATTGTGATGGTAGGTAGTGACACTTTCCGAGGAATTGAAGCTGGAACTAAGAAGAAGGAAAGTAATTATATTTGAGTTTTGAATTAGAATAGAAACATTCCGTCGACACCGACAATCGAACATCGACATGTAATGATATAATCTATCTACATAAAAACTTTGTTGTAAGAACCGTCGGCTACACGACTGATGTTTTACTTACAAATCATGTCCTGGTCTTTTCGAAAACTTACTATGTTTACCTCCTTGAATCTCAAGCTTGTACCAAAAAATGTACTCTAAAACTTTTATTTCATGTGCAGTCTTCCTCATCACATGTCGTATACTCTTTGAATGAGTTTTTAATTACTTCCTTGTCAAAGTGATTTCTCCATTTTCTTACTTGATGATTCTCTATAAATCTTATTTGGATCCTCAAATTTACAGTTTCAAAGCTGGTGCACTGCCTTAATTCAATCGATTAATGCATGTAATAAGTGGCTATAATCTCCTAAAAGTAGCTTGAATTAATTAAATGCATAAATAAGGTTCGATTTTTGTTGGTTTCAATGTATTCTAACATGCACTCATAATTATTGCTATTTTTTTTCTTTTGATATTATCTTTATTATATCTAATTTCTGAACGTCAACAGGTTTACATCCTTTTTTCTATCAAATCCAGGTCTTTCTGAAAACTTCTTATGTTTACCTCCTTGTATCTCAAGCTAGTATAGAACTTTTATTTCATGCGCAGTTTCCCTTATCCCATGTCATATACACTTTGTATGAATTTTTAAGTTATTCGTTGTCAAAGTAATTCCTCTATTTTTTCGCCTGATGATTCTGTGGATTATCTGTGAATTTTATTTGGATCCTCAAATTTACAGTTTCAAAGCTGGTGTACTGCCATAATTCAATCTATTAATGCATGTCATATGTGGTTATAATCTACTAAAAGTAGTCTGAATTAATTAAATGCATAAATAAGGTTCAATTTTGGTTGATTTTAATGTATTCTAACACGCACTCATGATTATCATTATTTTTTTCTTCTCTTCTGACGTTATCTTTATTATATCTAATTTCTAAACCTCAACAGGTTTACATCCTTCTTTCTATCAAATCCTGTCCTGACCTTTTTGAAAACTTATTATGTTTACCTCCTTGTATCTCAAGATAGTATTCAAAAATCTGCTCTAGATTTTTATTTCATGTTTCGTCTCCCTTATCCCATGTCATATACTCTTTGTATGAGTTTTTTAGTTATTTCATTGTCAAAGTAATTTCTCCATTTTTTTCGCCAGATGATTCTGTGGATTACCGGTGAATCTTATTTGGATCCCCAAATTTACAGTTTCAAAGCTGGTGCACTACCTTAATTCAATCGATTAATGCATGTAATATGTGGCTATAATCTACTAAAAGTAGCATGAATTAATTAAATGCATAAATAAGGTTCAGTTTTGGTTGGTTTTAATGTATTCTAACATGCACTCATAATTATTACTATTTTTTTGTTTCTTTTAATATTATCTTAACTATATCTAATTTCTGAACCTCAACAGGTTTACATCATTCTTTCTATCAAATCCTGGTCTTTCTGAAAACTTATTATGTTTACCTCCTTGTACCTCAAGCTAGTATTAAAAAATATGCTTTATAGCTTTTATTTCTTGTGCAGTTTCCCTCGTCCCACGTTATATACACTTTGTATGAGTTCCTAAGTTATTTCGTTGTTAAAGTAATTCCTCTATTTTTTTTTTGCCTGATTATTTTGTGGATTACCTGTGAATTTTATTTGGATCCTCAAATTTACAGTTTCAAAGCTGGTGTACTACCTTAATTCAATCTATTATTGCATGTAATATGTGGCTATAATCTTCTAAAAGTTGCCTGAATTAATTAAATGCATAAATAATGTTCAGTTGTGGTTGGTTTTAATTTATTCTAGCACTCACTCATAATTATTATTTTTTTATTTTCTTCCGATAGTATCTTTATTATTTCCAGTTTTTGAACCTAAACAGGTTTATAACTTTCTTTCTATCAAATCATGTCCTGATTTTTCTGAAAACTTATTAAGTTTACCTCCTTGTATCTCATGCTAGTATTAAAAAATTTGCTCTAGAGTTTTTATTTCATGTGTCGTCTCCCTCATCCCATGTCATATACTCTTTGTATGCATTTTGAAATGTCGAATTCAAAATGCCTATCCAACAATTTCGAAATGTCAAATTCATTATTCTTGGGTTGATTGTTCTATGACATTTCATGATAGGATTTGAAAATATCACAAAATGTAAAATATTTAACTTTTACATTGTTTGTTCAGATTTTCAACCTCCTAACAAGGAGATAATGCAATCAAACTACGAAGGTAATACAATTAATAAGATTTGTGTCAATTGTGGTGGTAGGATGTAACACTTTTCGGGGAACTGAAGCCAGAACTAAGAAGAAGGCAAAGATGGAGCTGCTAAAATGGCTTACATTGCTCTTATTAATAGAAAGAATGTAATTATTTATTGAGTTTTGAATTGGAACACAAGCATTCCGTCAACACCAACAATAAACTGTCAGCATGTAATGAATTAATCTATCTAACCGTCGTCTACACGACTGATGTTTGTAAACCATAATGAAAAGAAAATGAGAATACAACTTCAAAATATACAACGTCGGTTGAAAATGTCTATTCCGACTATTTTGAAATGTCGAATTCTAAATGACTATCCCGACAATTTCAAAATGCCAAATTTGTTATACTTGGGTAGATTGTTGTATGACATGTCGTGATAAAATTTGAAAATGTCACAAAATGTAAAATATTTAACTTTTACATTGTTTGTTCAAATTTACAACCTCCTAACAAAGAGATAATGCAGTTAACCTACAAAGGTAATACAACTAATAGGATTTGTGTTAATTGTAGTGGTAGGAAGTGACACTTTCCGAGGAACTGAACCCGGAACTAAGAAAAAGGCAAAGATAAATGCTGCTGAATTGGCTTACATTGCTCTTACCGAGAGAAAGAAAGTAATTATTTATTAAATTTTGAATTGGAAGAAACATTCCATGGACACCGAAAATCGAACGTCGACATGTAATGAAGTAATCTATTTACGTGAAAACTTTGCTGTAAGAACCGTCGGCTACACGACTGATGTTTGTAAATGACAATGAAAAGAAAATGAGAATATAACTTCAAAATATACTATGTCGGTTGAAAATATCTATTCCGACTGTTTTGAGATGTCGAATTCAAAATGAATATCTTGACAGTTTCAAAAATGTCGAATTCATTTTACTTGGGTTAATTGTTGTATGAATGTCGTGATATGATTTGAAAATATCATAAAATGTAGAATATTTAACTTTTACATTGTTTGTTTAGATTTCTAACCTCCTAACAAAGAAATAATGAAGTCAAACTATGAAGGTGTGATGCAACTAATAAGATTTGTGTAATAAGATTTGTGTCAATTGTGGTGGTAGAAAGTGACAATTTTCGAGGAACTAAAGCCGAAACTAAGAAGAAGGCAAGACGAATGTTGCTGAATTGGCTTACATTACTCTTATTGAGAGAAAGAAAGTAATTATTTATTGAGTTTTGAATTGGAACAGAAACATTCCCTCGACACCAACAATCGAACATCAACATGTAATGAAGTAATCTATCTACGTAAAAACTTTGTTGTAAGAACCGCCAGCTACACGACTGATGATTGTAAATGATAATGAAAAGAAAATGAGAATATAACTTCAAAATATACTATGTCGGTTGAAAGTGTCTATCCCGACTATTTTGAAATGTCAAATTCAAAATGACTACCCCGACAATTTCGAAATACCGAATTCATTATACTTAGGTTGATTGTTGTATTACATGTCGTGATAGGATTTGAAAATATCATGAAATGTAGAATGTTTAACTTTTACACTATTTGTTCAGATTTTCAACCTCCTAACAAAGAGATAATGCACTCAAACTGCAAGGGTGATGCAACTAATAAGATTTGTGTCTATTGTGGTGGTAGGAAGATACACCTTCTGATAAACTGAAGCCGGAACTAAGAAGACAAGGACGAAAGCTGCTCAATTTGCTTACAATGCTCTTACTAAAGGAAAGAATGTAATTATTTATTGAGTTTTGAATTGGAGCATAAACATTCCGTCGACACAGACAATCGAATGTCGGCATGTCATGAAGTAATCTATGTGCATAAAAACTTTGTTGTAAGAATCGTCGACTACACGACTGATGTTTGTAAACGATAATGAAAAGGAAATGAGAATATAACTTCAAATACTACGTCGGTTGAAAATATCTATCCCGATTGTTTTGAAATGTTGAATTCAAAATGACTATCCGACAATTTCGAAATGCGAACTCATTATACTTGGGTTGATTGTTGTATGACATGTCGTGATAGGATTTGAAAATATCACAAAATGTAGAATATTTAACTTTTACATTTTTTGTTCAGATTTCCAACCTCCTAACAAAGAGATAATACAGTAAAACTATGAAGGTAATGCAACTAATAAAATTTGTGTCAATTGTGTTGGTAGGAAGTGACAATTTTCGAGGAACTGAAGCCGAAACTAAGAAGAAGGCATAGATGAATGCTACTGAATTGACTTACATTGCTCTTACTGAGAGAAGAAAGTAATTATTTATTGAGTTTTGAATTGGAACAGAAACATTTTGTCGACATCGACAATCGAATGTCGATATGTAATGAAGTAATCTATCTATGTAAAAACTTTGCTGTAAGAACCCTCGGCTACACGACTTGTGTTTGTAAATGATAATAAAATGAAAATGAGAATATAACTTCAAAATATACTACGTCGGTTGAAAGTGTCTATCCTGACTATTTTGAAATGTCGAATTCAAAATGACTATCCCGACAATTTCGAAATGCTTAATTCATTATACTTAAGTTGATTGTTGTATTACATGTCGTGATAGGATTTAAAAATATCACGGAATGTAGAATGTTTAACTTTTACACTGTTTGTTCAGATTTTCAACCTCCTAACAAAGAGATAATGTAATCAAACTACAAAGGTGATGCAACTAATAAGATTTGTGTCAATTGCAGTGGTAGAAAGATACACTTTTAAGGAACTGAAGCCGGAATTAAGAAGGCAAAGACGAATGCTACTGAATTTGCTTATATTGCTCTTACTGAGATAAATAATGTCATTATTTATCGAGTTTTGAATTGGAGCAGAAACATTCCGTCGACACCGACAATAGAACGTTGGCATGTCATGAAGTAATCTATGTACGTAAAAATTTTGTTGTAAGAACCGTCGGCTACACGACTGATGTTTGTAAACGATAATGAAAAGGAAATGAAAATGTAACTTCAAAATACACTACTTCAGTTGAAAATGTCTATCCCGACTGTTTTGAAATGTCAAATTCAAAATGACTATCCCGACTGTTTTGAAATGTCAAATTCAAAATGACTATCCCGACAATTTCGAAATGCTGAACTCATTACACTTGGGTTGATTGTTGTATGATATGTAGTGATAGGATTTGAAAATATCACAAAATGTAGAATATTTAAATTTTACATTGTTTGTTCAGATTTTCAACCTCCTTAAAAAGAGATAATACAATCAAACTACGAAAGTAATGCAACTAATAAGATTTGTGTCAATGGTGGTGGTAGGAAGTGACACTTTCCAAGGAACTGAAGCCGGAACTAAGAAGAAGGCAAAGACGAATGCTGCTGAAGTAGCTTACATTGCTCTTACTAAGAGAAAGAAAGTAACTATTTATTGAGTTTTAAATTGGAACAGAAGCATTCCGTCGACACAGACAATCGAACTATCGGCATGTAATGAAGTAATATATCTATGTGAAAACCTTGCTGTAAGAACCGTCGGCTACACGACTGATGTTTTACTTATAAATCATGTCCTGGTCTTTTAGAAAACTTATTATGTTTACCTTCTTGTTTCTTAAACTTGTATTTAAAAATCTATTCTAGAACTTTTATTTCATGTGCAGTCTCCCTCATCCCATGTCATATACTCTTTGTAAGAGTTTTTTAGTTATTTTTTTGTTAAAGTAATTCCTCCATTTTTTTTCCTGATGATTCTCTGTGAATCTTATTTAGATCCTCACTAATTTAATTCAATCTATTAATGCATGCAATATGTGGCTATAATATGCTAAAAGTTGCCTGAATTAATTAAAGTATAAATAAGGTCCAGTTTTGATTGGTTTTAATGTATTCTAACATGCACTCATAATTATTGTTATTTTTCTTTTCTTTTCTTTTGATATTATCTTTATTATATCTAATTTCTGAATCTCAATAGGTTTATATCCTTCTTTCTATCAAATCATGTCCTGGTCTTTCTGAAAACTTATTATGTTTACCCCCTTGTATCTCAAGCTAGTATTAAAAAAATCTGCTCTAGAGCTTTTATTTAATGTGCAGTCTCCCTCATCCCATGTGATATACTCTTTGTATGAGTTTTTTAGTTATTTCCTTGTCAAAGTAATTCAACTGTTTTTTTTAGCCTGATAATTTTGTGATTACCTGTGAATCTTATTTGGATCTTCAAATTTACAGTTTCAAAGCTGATGCACTGCCTTAATTCAATCATTAATGCATGTAATATGTGGCTATAATCTGCTAAAAGTTGCCCGAATTAATTAAATGCATAAATAATATTAAGTTTTGGTTGATTTTAATGTATTCTAACACACACTCATAATTATTATTTTTTTTTCTTTTCCTCTAATAGTATCTTTATTATCTCAAATTTCTAAACCTCAACAGGTTTACATCCCTCTTTCTATCAAATTTTGTCTTGGTCTTTCTGAAAACTTATTATGTTTACCTCCTTGTATTTCAAGCTAGTATTAAAAAAGCTGTTCTAGAGCTTTTATTTCATGTGCACTCTCCCTCATCCCACGTCTTATACACTTTGTATGAGTTTTTAAGTTATTTCGTTGTCAAAGTAATTCCTCCATTTTTTCGCCTGATGATTCTGTGGATTACCTGTAAATCTTATTTGGATCCTCAAATTTACAGTTTCAAAGCTGTTGCATTGCCTTAATTCAATCTATTAATGCTTGTAATATGTGGCTATAATCTTCTAAAAGTCATATGAATCATAATTATTATTATTTTTCTTTTCTTCTGATAGTATCTTTATTATCTCTAATTTTTGAACCTCAACAGGTTTACATCTTTCTTTCTATCAAGTCCTGTCATGTTCTTTCTGAAAACTTATTGTGTTTATCTCCTTGTATCTCAACCTAGCATTAAGAAAATCTGCACTAGAGCTTTTATTTCATGTTCAGTCTCCCTCATCCCATGTCATATACTCTTTGTATGAGTTGTTTAGTTATTTCCTTCTAATTTTAAGCTAATATTTGTTTCTTGTAGAACAAAAGAGATTTGTCATTTTAAATAATTTACACAAATTATCAATAACTTCATTTTGTTTTAATCTCCAGAAAGCAAGATGGATGCTAAAAGACAGAAGACTTCATATTAGAATGTGACTGCTGATATGATTGGTCCATCTACTCCTAATTTCTCACCTCACGCCCCATATTCACCTTCTACATATGGCTAGGGGTTAGATTGTTTGTTTTTACTTTGAAATGAACTTGCATATTTACAAAGGAAAAATGCCTAAGTGGGGTTAATGGATTGAGCCCAACCTTAAGACGAGATTGCTTGATTTAATTGATCCAATCCAATCCAATCAACATAATCAATTGATATCGAGTCGGCCCATGTGCGACCTTCTTCATTATGTGTATGTAACATGATTTGAGTCTATATATACAGGTGCTGGTCCATTGCCAAAACACACCAAGAAAAGAATCATTATATGCAATCATCAACACAATTATTTAAGAAGTGCAAAAACTATCTTAAATGAAATTGAAACACAAAACAACAACAAAATAGGAAACTAAACTAAGCCTTATTTCAAATCAAAAAGTTCAAATCACATACACAAAGAAATTGGAATAATGCGATACATAGTGAATACTACCAATAGTCGTCTTAAGTGACATACATATAGCAGTTTTTTATTTGATGTATGATATAATAAAAAACTACCACATTAATGTATAAAATAACAAATTGCTACATATATGTCATGTACAAAATACTTCGGATAGTTTCCTCTATGAATAACATTGATCAAGAAATTGTATTGATAAAAAATTAGAGATGTGAGTAGAATTGAGATGAGCCCGCAAAATGATACGACAATTATGGTTCAAAAGAAAAATAAAGGCAACAAATTCATCAAATTTTGTGTCTAGCCTGCTCAAATCATCCAACGCTACTTCACTTCAATATGTATTATTTCATCCACAGAGGCACAATATATGTATTAATTAGGTCAAAGTTGTAAGTTGGTGCATTTTCCCGAAAAACAAAAAATGGAAAATTTGTGTTACTTGTTAAAATTAAGTCCATGTTTGATACATATTAAAATCGAATTTTTAATAAATTTTGATAAAAACTGATAAACTTGTGGTTGAAAAGTCGTGGATCCTATAAACTATGTGATTGAAATTAATTGTTGATTTTGATTTGAGATTTTAATTGAATTTAATCCAAACCAAACGTGGCTTAATATTCTAGTCTTCTCATTCTTACCTTTTTATAGCTCTGTCTACTTCACCAAGTCACACACGAACACCATCCAAAATTAGTTGGTTGCTGATTTTCGAATTGCCATGTATGTGGTATCATTAATTTCCATTGCTTATAGTTGTGATGAAAACTTCTATGCCTGTATCCTACATTAAACCATTTACTCAATAAGATTTGATGCATTTCCTCCTTCAAACAAGGGTGTTTATTTACATTCTCTTAATATGTTTTTAAGTTGGAGAGTGGACATTTTTTTTTTTTTTTTTCCGAAGTAAGCATTGACATAAATGGAAATTATGTAATAGCAATATATTTCACCTTCATCTGAGTAGTTACCAACTAAAGCCCCTGTTTTGACTGGACAATTTGTGGCAAAAATCAAATTTATTGTACGAAATTTCTCCTTTGCTTTAAAAAAAAAAAAACACTCTACCATGAAATTTAGCAATGTAATTATTGGTTTTAATTGCATTTCATGTTATGTAAATCCATTGTTCTGATTGGCCACTTTAGTCAGTCGTTTAACATACGAGTGAATAAAGTTCCTTCTGAGTTTTGATGTGCACAAATCTACAATTTGAGGACTCATGACTGTGTTCCAATACTTGTACATGCACATTTTTCATAATTTTGGGGGCTTTTAAAAAGCTACAGAGAATTTTTGGAGAACTCTGTTGACAGAATTTTGCTGAAGTGCCAGAAAAAATTTGACATAGGGGTTGACCGACTCTCACATTTGCACATGGGTCCCGTTTGAATTAAAAAATGCTGATCCTCCCATGTGTGTGTGTGTGTGTGTTCGGTCATCCTCTATGTCATCCGCTATGTTCGTATAGCATGGCTCCTATTGAAAGGCTTTGAGAACCAATTTGGGATACGGAATTTTGCCAGATATTAGTCAAGCTTTATCGGTATGATATCTGTGGGTTTCTATTTGAAAATAATGTCTTTTATCCATCATTATTTATAATTATCAAGGTATATTATAACCAAAATTAGTATTTTTTTCATGCGTGAAATTGATTGGGTTATACAATTACCTAGGAATTCTATGTTTTTTTTTTTTAAAAAAAACAAATAAACAAAGGTTAAAAAATTAATCCTCTATAATGTGCTTAATTAATATTTTAGAAAAGGTAAACTGTAACCCCCTGTGAATAATAGTGATTTTAATATGATCAAATTTAGATATGTAACTCATATTTTGATGTTAGAATAACATTATGATCAATTTGATTTAACTTTCGAAAGCTTTAACTTAATAATTAAAATAATTAATTTGGCATCTAGTTATTTTAAATTTTATATGAATCCTCAAAATTTTAAGTTATTATAATGAATGCAGGTGAACGATGAATTTGGGATATATTCTATATATATTTTTTTTGGTACCCAGATATCCCAACTTAGTCAAACTAATTTTCTGGACCACCAGCTACCTGTCCCTCAGTAACTGACGAAGGTAAACCGTGGGTTATGCTCAAGTTGATCAAGGTTCGAACGCCCCTTATACTCCTTGCCCCAAGGGAGCCTTCCTCTATGGTTATTACATCCCCAAACTGCTCCAATCAATATTAATTATTACATCACTCAACTTCTCCAACCAGGAATCGAACTCCCCACGCTGAACATCAACAAGGTTTTGATGTGAAATCGACTGGTAATATGAATCCTTCTGCAAATTCACTTTTTATTCGGATCTTCTTTTGCTTTAGATAGATCTCAAGGGCCTGGACTCCGATTTGAACCCAACTGGACGGAACAGGTATGAAAAAGCCCATGTCGGCTATTGCCCACAGCCACAGGCCCAACTCTCATTTACTAGGATTGCCTGTAGGCCCAAAATTGAAAACTACTGAGTGGGCTGCAGAAAACAACAAAATCACTGTCACCCACACATACGATTATCTGGGTCGATGAAGCAAGAAAAGGGGAATTCCATCACAATCAAAATGCTAAGAAAATCCACTGAACTTACTTAATTCAAAATGAATAACATTTTACTTTTTAAACATTAGTTTAATTCAATTAAAAACTATGAGAGACATTCATGCATATTTGTTATTTTAAAATATTATTCGTAATGAGACATTAAAAGTTTATTTGCGACATGTTCTTCCAATGTTGATAACTAAAATTAGGAATTGATGCAATGTTGTAAAGAAAAGAGAAATTCTAATTAAGAAATATTTTTGGTAGTATGTTACATAGAACTGCTTAGCTCGAATTTGTAGGGCACCATTCCCCCTTTATACAGGCCTACTGTCAAATCAAGCTAAAATGTCTGACTCTGATTTGTGTGCCTTCTTCGTGTTTAAAGAGTTTTGAATTGGAAGTTGAGTTCGACTGGTTAGATCATCATTTAGACGTGATCTGCAACTTAGATGCATGTTGTCTATGCTATCATTACTTTTCTCTGATTGGTGGGAGAAACAGTGTTGACATCAGAGGTGACACTTGATATTTTTGGAGTGATCGTTGAGAAGGTGTTGAAGTAATTGGAAAAACCCATTTTCGATGGGGTGACAATGATGCTCAAGGATGACGGCAGATTCGTGACCGAGCTTAAAAGATGAGCTTTTAGTATGACCTCTTGTTGTGATTCAGAGGTTTTACCATTATGTTCCTACTGATCCTTTTTGAGGTGTGCCCGAGGTTCTTATGAGTTCAAACACAACAACAATCAAAGTGAGCCGCTTTGTACAGTTCACGAGCTGGAGATCCACTCGGGCTTAGGCTCGATTCAAGCAGATCTCGATCGGCCCATAGGTGTGAGCCAGGCGAGATCACAAGCCAGTGATATGAATCAAGATTTGAAACATTCACAAAGTAGCTTGACATAAATCAAGATTTTACTATATGAAACTTTTCATACAAACAAAGAGGCTAAAGCATTGATAGAAAGGTAACAAATAAGTACTCATAATGCTTTGTTTCTTAAAATTTATTAGGTAAAAGGGGAGTCATAATTCCCTTTATTACATAATTTCGAGTTCAATATCGAAACATAAAGTAATTAGCTACATAGATTTCATCTGGGAACAGCAGCAACTGGAGCTTGGAAAACTTCAGTTAACTTATCTTTGGGAGGTCGATTTTCCTTTATAATGTTGCAGTTTGAGTAATCATTCATCCATTCACCTAACTTTGGAAATTTCTCTTTTGTCAACACTTGAAATCCTGCCAATTCTTGCAGAATTGTAAACCAACATGACATGAAATTGGCAACTATATGAACCATTCCAATAGTGTCACCCCCAAAGAATTTCTTGCCCGAAAAGTATGCCCTCGAGAATTTTCAGAAGTTCAGTAGATTCTTCCTTGGCCATCTCTTGCTCATCTCCCTTGCTCCAACAAGCTTTCTTCATTGCAGGCAAACACAAAAACACACATAAAACAAAAATACCGTTAATTGTTGAATGGTTCAAACACCCAACGACATGTTTGGTATTGTACCGGACGTAACAGCATAAAAATGTACCTTTTCATCCAAGAACTTAGCCCAGAGGCGTGCAATCGCTCTCTCATAAGGATCTTTAGGCAAAAGAGAGGGGCCTTCTTCCCAGGTTTCATCAATGTATTCAAGAATCACCAGAGGCTCACAAATTGGCTTGTCATTGTGGATTACAGGAACTTTCTTGGGAACTGGATTGTACTTTAACAGCAAAGAGGACTTCTTGATATATACATCTTCATCTATGAATTCATATTCAACACCCTTGAGTTTCAGAGCAAACTCGATTCTGCGGGCCGCGGCTAATGGGCTTCCCCAACAACCCAAAAGCTTCACTTCTGCCATTGTACTCTCTCCTTTAGTTCTCACTCTATGCTCTCATCCTGGCTCTGCTGCTCCTAAATTTCAACAAGAGGTCAAGGAAGTGTTGTTCTTTACCCCCTAGAGCTGACCTACGCACTAAGCTCAGCAAACTTTTTTGTTCAGTACTTTCTATGATTTGAGGTTCCTTGAACTTTTCAAGAAAAATCAATAGGAAATGGTGGTGAGTTTTTATTGGTTCGCTTTTCATTGAACATGGAATTCTCCACAAATAGTTGAATTACATGAATGAGATTATTCATCGGAAAATTCTATAGTGGAAATGATACACGTTTCTCATTTTGCATTCAAGAATACTTTCATTTGGAATTGTCAGTGAAACCGTGGCATCATAAATTTCAGCCATTAAAAATAGCATTATAGAAAAGATGGGTCATAGCTGAATTATTTGGATTGCTTCTACAGATTCAAAAGGGCAAGTAACGAAGATGAGAAAGAAATTAAAAGAAGAAAAAAAATAGTTCCAAACTGGTCCCTTGCTCCACATTTGAAAAAAAAATTGATATGGGGCATTCCGAGAATTGAACTCGGGACCTCTCGCACCCTAAGCGAGAATCATACCACTAGACCAAATGCCCAGATGTTATCAGTTCGATTTTTTCATATACACTATTTCATCCATTTTCTCAATTTTACAATACACTGAATCAAGATTCAAAACTAACTATATTTCACTACAATATATAAAAGAAACAAGTTTTGTGCTACTGTTCATATGACATCATTTACACTGTTTAATGTCTTCTTTGATGTTGCAAATCTGCTCTAAAATCGTTTTCTTCTTATACCTTTTATGTATCAATAATAATGTCTCCGCTTTCAAATCTTATTAATCTTAATCTGTAATTATTTCTGAGTAGATATGGTGATTTTTTTTTCATTGTGTTTATGGGTTGCTCTGCTCTTTGTATATTATTCTCTATTTGTTCTCACGTATTTTTTGTGAGAATGTGTGCTTAACTTGGCTCTTCGAAACCATCAACCTAGAAAATTTGATTTTTGCAATCATTAGATTTGACTCCTTCATAGAAATGTTGAATGAGGAATTTGATTAATTTCTGAAAATTTATCATTTATCATCATTCAATTTACCCATTCATTTAAAAAAAAAAAAAAAAATCTGATCTTCTCTATGCTGCACGGAGATCGCGGAGAAATCTCCGTGCGCTCACGAAAAGTCTCACAGAAATGTTGAATGAGGATTTTGATTAATTTCTGGAAATTTATCATTTATCATTCTTCAATTTACCCATTCATTTAATAAAAAAAAATATTCATGTCTCTCTTCGTGCTCACACGGAGAGAAATCTCTGTGCGCGCACAACCTCTTTTTTTATTATTTTATTATTTTCCAATTTTTCCTTCCTTTCTTCTTCACTTTATCCTTTTTTCTTTTACCTTGGAACCTATTTTCTTGGTGTCATAAGTTTGTGTAAGGGATAATAATGGTTATGTTCATGTACAAGTAGCATGATTGTGTTAGTATCTCTTGCAAAGCAAATATTTATTGGACATGCATTCATATAAACTCATTTTTAATTATATATTTTATGAAATTCGTAATTTTTATCAATTTTTCAATCACACATTTCATTATCTTTTATCAAAATTTACCAAAAATATAATTTTTTATCCAAACCATGAAGGGGGGTAGTATCCTCGCCACATGAGGTAATTATATGAAGAAATCGAATTATGTTTGCATCAACTAGAGATGGTGTAGTTGATTTGATTGACTCGTGATTAACCTATTTTAGCATTTCTTTAATCTTTTTTTTTTAATGAGTGATTATATTATCACCTGATATAAACACAATCTCAGAAATTAATCTTATCTAGGATTGTTTTATGAAGGACTAATTGTACTGATGGTTACCAAACTTTCATGATATTAGGAAAGATGAACCACCGAAATTACCAAGATTAGCACTACAACAGATATAACGCTTTATGAAAAATGGGAGCCATCTAATCGTCTCAACATGATGTTCATAAAGTCTAACTTTTCTCATGGTATACGTGATTTCGTCGATCAGCATAGCGAGGTCTAAGACTTGATAAAAGCCATTGATGATGAAATCATCACTTTAGATAAGGCATTAGCAATCACCCTTATAATGAAATTCTCATCCTTAAGGCTCATCGTGTGAAAGGTGTGCGCGAGCACATCATGTAGATGATAGACATTATGGCTCAACTTAAGAAACTTGAGGTTGAGATGTCCAAATCCTTCATTGTGCACTACATCCTCAACACTCCCCAACAACAGTACAGACCTTTCAAAATCTTGTACAACACATAAAGATAAATGATTAATTAATAAATTAATGACTATGTGTATTCAAAAAGAAGGGAAGCCAGTCATGAAACAAAGTGAAAGTGTAATGTTGACCACGACACATGGAAAAGAGAATGTTCAAGCCAATTAGAAGGTGAAAGGTAAAACATCACCCCAAGTTGATATCAAGAAAGATGCCAAGTATTACTTCTGTAAAAAGAAGGGATGAGTGAAGAAAAATTGTACCAAATTCAAGAAATAACTTGAAGATAAAGGTAATCCATCTCATCTGTTTGTTATGAATTTAATATGGTTAGTGTAAATATTAGCACTTGGTGGATTGACTTTGGATCTATAATTCATATTGCAAACTTTTTGCAGGGTATGCAAAACCTAAGGAAACCAGTGGGAAGTGAGCAAGATATCTTTTCCGATAACAAGATGAACTCACATGTGGAGGCTATTAAAGGAACGCAAACCAACAAATCCAAGAAAGGTGACAATAGGAGTTCAAACATATTAGAAATCATATATACTATATATGTAGTCCAGATATGGACTCACATGGTAAAGATTGCATCACCTTTATTGATGATTACTATATGTATCTCTACTTGCTTCATAATAAGAACGGATCATTGGATGACTTTAAAACCTTTAAGGCTAAAGCAGAGAAAAAAATGCGAAAAACAGATTAAGATCGAATCGTGAGATCGGATAGAGGTGGATAATATTACAATAGATACATAGATGATGGATAAGCACCTGGTTCGTTCACTAAGTTTCTTCAAGAGCATGTGAGTTCCCCAATATACTATGCCGATTCACCATACCAGAATAGTGTGGCAAAAAGAAATTGAACATTATTGGACATGGTACGGAGTATGCTTAGTAGCTCCAACCTTCCTAAACCCTTTTGGACTAAAGCACTTAAGATGACAATGTATATATTAAATTGAGTTACAACTAAGGCTGTTCCAAAGACGCCATTTGAAATATTGAAAGGTTGGAAATCAAGTTTGCGCCATATGTGCATTTGGGGATGTCCATCTGAAGTGAGGATATATGACCTACAAAAGAAGAAGCTAGACCCAATGACCATTAGTGGGTATTTCATTGGATATGCCAAAAGGTCTAAAGGGTACAAATTTTACTATCAATTTCACAGCACTACGATTGTGGAATCAAGAAACGCTAAGTTTCCTGAGCATGATTATTCAAAATCTCAACTTTCCACCTCAAGTGAAAGTCTGGTCATAGTTTACAACACTTCTCAAGTACAAATAGGTTTTGAACAACTAATCATTGAAATTCCACAAGCTGCTAACAACATTCAAGTAGATCCAGTAG
This sequence comes from Fraxinus baroniana, assembly GCA_903798355.1. NCBI lineage: Eukaryota > Viridiplantae > Streptophyta > Magnoliopsida > Lamiales > Oleaceae > Fraxinus > Fraxinus baroniana. The sequence goes on from CAIGRO010255995.1 coordinate 21,216, forward strand.
TTCAGGAATTACTAAAAACTCCTGAACAAACAATTGGACCACAAGCTTCTCAGAAAGATGATGATACAATATTAAGAAGATTTACTAGAACAAAAGGTCAGCAATTCAAAGTGATTATGAAAGTGTACCTACAAGAACCTAGCTACAGTATTGGAGCCGAAAATGATCCCGAGTCATTTTCATAGGCCATGAGTTACAAAGATTCAGAATTTTGTTACAACGCTAAGAAAAAAAGAGATGAGTTCCATGAAGAGTAATGGAGTCTGAGATCTTGTTAAGTTGTTTAGTAGTGCTAAAGCTATTAGTTTTAAATGGGTCTTTAAGACCAAGAAAGACTCGCTAAACAACATCGAGAGATACAAGGCAAGACTTGTTCCTATGGAATTCACTCAAAATGAAGGAATTGGTTACACGGAGACCTTCTCTTCGGTATCTAAGAAAGATTCTCTGCGCATTATTTTGGCATTAGTAGCCCATTTTGACCTTGAGCTGCAACAAATAGATGTAAAAACGACATATCTCAATGGAGATTTAGAGGATGAGGTTTATATAAAACAACCTAAAGGATTCCTATGGTGGTGAGTACTTGGTCTGTAAAATTAAGAAATCTATATACAATCTAAAATAAGTGTCCCGTCAATGGTATCTTAAATTCCATGGAATAATTTTCTCATTTGGATTTGTTGAAAATCCCAAAGACCAATGTATATACCAGAAGGTAAGTGGGAGTAAGATTTGTTTGCTTGTTTTATACATAGATAACATTTTACTTGCAACCAACAATAAGAGTTTGTTGCATGAGGTGAAACAATTCTTTAAACATTTCAATATGAAGAATATAGGTGAGACATCTTACTGGCATTAAGATTCATGGAGACATATTACAAGGTATTTTGGGTCTACGTCAAGAAATCTAAATCAATAAAATTTTAGAGAGATTTTAGATGAAGAATTGTTCATTAAGTATAGCTCCCATTGTGAAGGATGAGAGGTTCAATTTGAACCAATGTTACGAAAAATGACTTAGAAAGGGAATAAATGATGAACATTTCATATGCTTTTGCCGTCGGAAGTCTAATGTATGCTTAGGTTTGCACAATTTTTGACATTGCATTTGTTATAGGAATGTTAGACGATATCAGAGTAATCCAGGTATGGACCATTGGAGAGCAGCAAAGAAAGTAATGAGGTACTTTCAAGAGACCAAAAAATACATGCTTATGTATAAACGGACGGATAATCTGGAAGTGATTGGATATTCAGATTCAGACTTTACTGATTGTGTTGATTCACGCAAATCAACATTAGAGTGTGCTTTTATGATGGCTGGTAGAGCTGTATCATAGAGGAGTGCCAAACAGACCTTCACTGCTACTTCCACGATGGAAGCCGAGTTCGTCTTTTATTTTGAGGCTATGCATTCTATTTCTAGGTTATTGAAAATTTATCGCGACAATTCAACTGCTGTTTTAATGTCTAAGAACAGCAAACGTGGTAGTCGAAATAAACACATCAGCATTAAGCATTTAGCCATAAGGGGACATGTTAAAGAAAAGAAAGTGATCATTAAGCACGTAAGCACTGAATTAACGGTCACTGGTCCTTTGACTAAGACATGCTACCATTGAAATTCAAGGATTATGTAGAGAAAACGGGAATTATTTCCACTATGAAATGGTATATATAATTTTTGTATGAAACTCTTATTTATTGTGAGAAAACTTCATGTGCGCATTAATTTATTTGAGAAAATACATCTATGTAGGATCGAGAATAAAACATGGGGTTTTTGCATTAAGTATAGTTATCACATAAAAAATAATTTTTGAGGAACTAAATACATTATAATACATGGTAATAATCGTTATTAAATGGCTTATCGCCATGATTCACGTGTTTATCTTTTAAGAAGGGTAATCGATGGATTAAGTTGAGATGTTAAGTTTAACGTATGGACCAAGTGGGGGAATGTAAGATCTTCAATTTTTTCTCGATCCAAGTTATTTTCGCTTGATTTTTTTGGATCTATTTCATTCTTACAGAATAAGGGTGTTCGAGACTTTCTACTTTATTTGGATAGTTCTTGTTGACCCCATTGTAATCGTCATATTCTGTGTTAGAGGAGGGAGTTGGATTCTTTTTCAAGGCAAATGGTTCTCTTTTCGTTTCAACCAGAAAGGTGGCCGATGTTGGACCCACCACTGCCTGGTACGGAGTTGTCAAAAGACGACTATTCTTCCTTCACAAATGGGAGGTGTGAACCTTGCCCTTTTGGTTCACACATGGTTCTAAGGTTCATGTGAAGTTTCTACACAGTTCACGATGACTTTGCAATCCATGACATCGACATATGTCGAAAGAACAATGTTTGCGGCTTTTTAAGGTGTTTTCCTTAATTTCACTGCCAAAACTCAAAAACAAATGACACAATCCATCAAGAAATTTGATGAAACGACAATCAAAAAATCGATAAGAGTTTCTCAATATTCAACCTCGATGACGAGGCACATGTTGCTCGCCATTTCCTCTTTGCCACTTCAAAATTTCTCCACATGATTTAATCCCATCTAATCTTATCTAAAACCTGGCAACAAAGTTTACTAGATTCCAAAATGTCGTCAAACAGAATCCAAAGCAACAAAAATTGACAATAACATTCAAACAAAAATCATTTTCCTTTAAACTTTATCACACAAGGAACATTAGTGGTCCTTGTTCCATAGTCAAAATTGTTGTTATCTGTGATATTAACAGTTACCCATTCTTGATATCTTGAATTTCTGTATGCTGCAAAAAATATGGGCCAAACTCTTGGACAATGTACTCACGATATGTTTGGTATGCAGCATTATATAAATCCAACTCACCAAACATGTAAGATAGACGAGCATAATATATATACATTTTACGGCCAAGAGGCTAAAATCACCAAATTTATCGACCTTTACATTTGGGTAGAAAGTAATCGGTTGAAACGTTACTAATTACAATTACTTATCATTATTGCCATATTTCGACATCACAAATGCAAGGCTAGCTGCTATTTTCCATCTATTTTGCCATTATTCCAGGAAGCAGGAAAAACTGCTGCTGCCCACATCCATGTATCCCTGCAGCGAAATAGAAACAATACGTGATGTATCCCTTGATCGTTTATAAATAAATTACGACGTCTGATTTACCTCAAATGTTTGACTTTAATCTAGAATTTAAAGGAAACCTAATCTTTCCTAGAGTTGTCCCGGTTTCCTCCACCGATATTACAATAAATAACCTCCTCATCAGGCATGATTAGACAAACATTATCTTAATTTTTTCAGGATGGTATTAAAGCATAATTTCAAGCAATCTGATAATGAATTTCAAGGAATGCTGTCAAAATGGTGTGAAAATGTAGCAATAAATCTTTGACCAGATTTCATCTTTTACATACATGACTTTTAGTTCAAAAAAGAAAGCTTTTTCAAGATCTGCATTTCCACAAGAACTTTGATGATAAATACCTAGGTAAGTATTTGGTAATTCACATGCCCTGGTGGTGATAACCAGTTAGTAATAAAGAGATCCTGCCAAGAAAGAAATTTAAGTGTTAATACAAGCTAATCTTAGCCACAAGGCCCTGTACGTGCCAGGGGGACATCTAACAGCTTTCCCTGTGGCATGTACAGGGCCGACGTGGCCCTGTACATGTAGCACCGTTCTAAATAGTCATATGAACGCACCCTGCCACCAGTTCCCTCTCGAAGCCATGCCCGAGTCGTCCTCTGCCTCATATTTATTGAACTGATCATAAAGCAAAAAGACGCAACACATTCTCAAATTTGAGTAACAGTAAAGAAAACAAGTGGCTATTCACGATTATTCCAACATTAGCACTACAATATTCATATATTTAATTGTGGGATTTTCGATCAAACTTTCTGTTAAACGATCATTAAAGGACTAATCACCTCTATTTTTATTTTCTAGTGCAGTCCATAATCATTATAGGTGAAGAATACGATATATATTATGTTCAAGATTGGATAAATAATTGAAAAAGGACAATTAAAGGTAACCGACTTTAGTGCGTAAAGGGTACTAACAGTTGTAAAGCTAGATCCTTTGGTACTTTCCGGGAATGTATAGAGGTCTTGACCACCATAGTATATCGATGAACTATAATTACAGGGTTTAGTTTTCTCCTCCTGAAAATATGAATTCCTGTCCTTGCTTCGACTGCTCTGGCTTTGGCCTTCGTTGCCCAGCCCCATAGCATTGTTATCTGTACAAGAGTCTGTTAGTTAACATATACTGCAAAATTAAGCAAATAAAAAGCAATAGTGATACGACAAATTCGATTTTCAAAACTTGTATCATCAGTAATCATTCAGGCAGTTCCATCAAGAATTGCACACCTGGAAATCCAGTCATGGCACTCCAATCCTGGTTTACAGCATTATCTTTCTTCCAAGATTCGAATGAACGCAGAGAGTATTCCTGTCTCAGGACCTGAATCAACGAAACAATTTGATCATAAAGGGATTGAATTTCCTTTTCAAGGCAACTTTTGTTAATGTTGTTTTAATTCCATTCCCCTGAATAAGAAATACTCTAATCGAGTAAAGCCCCCCATTTCCTTTCAGGCTTTTTATCAAATAAGATGGATTTCATTCGCATAAAATTCTTAAACCCTCCAAATAAACCTCAAACGCTTAATTCTTGGAAAAAACCAAAACCCCAGCACATGGTTTAATCTGTGAAACAGAAACGGGTAGCTATTCATTCAAGGAATTCAACAGAATGCAGCGAGCCCAATAACGTTAATCAATCATGTACCTTATCAGGAGGCGTTAAGAGTGACCCGAAAATCCCAGAAGATGAACCAGAAGCAGAGTTCTTTGAGCCAAAAAGATCAGAAGTGAGTGAAGATCCTGATTGTGTTTTTTTCCCACCCTCCATTTTTTTATACTCTTTCTCACAAATCTTGAATAAACTGAATGATAGTTTGTTTCAAGGAGGGCCCTATATATATACAATGTCCACCGTCAAGAAACCCTCTGCAGATGTAACCGCCGTATTAATTGTCACAGAAGCAAACAGAAACCTCGGAAGAAAAAGAAAAATTGAACAGAAAAAGGTGCGTAAAAAAACAAAACTAGTTTTGACAAACCACGCGAAAACGTATATATCTGTATATACGTATGTAATTATTGTATCAAAAAGCAAACCCAAAAGGAAACTCTGCTTGTTCTCTCCCACAATATAGTATACTTACTGTGAATTAATTTTCTCTGTTTTTTTTTTTTTCATCCGTCATTTGAGTGGGTTCAAGTAAATTCGTAAGAATGAGAAGTCTTTGATTATAACATTATTTGAAAATTTTAGAAGTTTGTAGTTATACTAAAGTTATGAACATAAATTAGCGAAAGCAAAAGTAGTTTTAGGTAGGTAAGTTTATTTATGATCTAATAAATTCAGGATCAATCGAGAATTTAACTTGACGAAATCTTGTTAGATTTAATGCGTGGAGTTTAGTTGGATTAAATACGATCTTATCGCATTACTTGTTCGAACGAAGCCATAATTATTGAAATTATCACATTTTACGTTGAAAAAAGCAAGGATATCCACCTCAATATTTGTGATTCTTGCTTCAATATAGACGTGAAATTATCACATATCATGCTTGTCACTCCAATATCTAGTTTCGTGACGAATGACGTCTATATTATGGTAACTTATTGTCTATACTTTAAACGTTGATACCATTAGATTTGGTGTGATCATCCTCGGCCCACATTCTACTTTTTCTCTCTCTGATAAAGACGTGATACTATAACAACTTTATTGTCTTATCATTGTCTTTACATTAAACGTTGATACCTGTATTTAATGTAATTGTCCTCAACCCACATTCAATTGCCCTTCTATTGGAGGAATTATTGCATAGTGTCATGAGATTGTTTAAGCATTGGTTGACATATTCTCCCAACGATTATACGATAATCAGTGGCTGACTCAACCAATCAATCGGAGAAAATTGAGAAGCGTCTACTTGCTTGGGGTGGAATCAAAGGATACCTAATCGATTGAAGATGAGACAAGATAGTTATCTTATGCATTTATGACCGGTATAGGGGAGCTTGCGATTGATTACATTAACCTTTAAATACTCCTTTATTATCGTTGTAAATCAAGAAACACGTCCCATGTGGGCTTATCGTTGTAAACAATGCCTTATCTTTCTTTTTTTTGGTTCAAGAAGGGCGGTACCTCCGAAATTTTATTGACATGTCCTCACTTGTGACGGAGGAATACCGTTGTTACATGCACATACGAAGAGCAATAAAAAAGAAAGTACTACTTCCCTTATAATTAAGATGATCGACAGAGAAAAAGCAGTAAACAAGGAAATACTACTTCCCTTACAATAACAACTTTATTGTCTTATCATTGTCTTTACATTAAACGTTGATACCTGTATTTAATGTAATTGTCCTCAACCCACATTCAACTGCCCTTCTATTGGAGGAATTATTGCATAGTGTCATGATATTGTTTAAGCATTGGTTGACATATTCTCCCAACGATTATACGATAATCAGTGGCTGACTTAACCAATCAATCGGAGAAAATTGAGAAGCATCTACTTGCTTGGGGTGGAATCAAAGGATACCTAATCGATTGAAGACGAGACAATCTAGTTATCTTATGCATTGATGACCAGTATAGGAGGGCTCGCGATTGATTACATTAACCTTTAAATGCTTCTTTATTATCGTTGAAAATTAGGAAACATGTCCCATGTGGGCTTAAGCATTTATATCCGGTAAGCTTATTTCAAGACCTATATATGAGGTTACTCCCCAGTGGTAAAAAGGTAACACACACGTTTCTTATACTCTATAGATTCTACCATCATTTGAACCTTGTTCTAAAATCTTAATCACATCAAATGTCAATCCTTTACATTGAATACACATTCTACCGTGCAATGTAAACTGTATATGAAGGCCACACAGTCCTGATCAAGATGGATCCAAGTTGAATGAGTTGGGAAATACTTGTCTACCATTTTATATAATTGTTAAACCAGCTTAGGGAGCAGAAATTCTACCCTAAGTTGATTACGTGACTTGTTCTAGTACTCTCCTACCATTCATTTTAACACCACGTAAGCTATTGTGTCCCATCCTATAATTTAAATAACGAAGGGAACACTATTCTTTACTTTTCCAAAACTTAAACCAATTTATCATTAATCTAGTCGAATTGCCTTTGAAAAACAAAAATGCTGGTGTATATTTAGTTTCACATCCCTCTCACATAGGGGGTGGGACCTATGATTTTTAAAATTGCCCCTATGTGAGAGGGATGTGAAAATAAACGTGAACAAAGTGTAGCATTATACTCTTGAAAAAAACTGGCTTAAATGCATGAAGATAAGAGAAAGGCTGAAAAAGACGGTTCTTGGCTTATTTTCTAGCATTTGAGCTTAGCCAAACGTGGTCTAAAAGACTAAATCAGATAAAATGTTGTCAAATTTGAAAACTTCCTAAACAATGCCTTATTTTATTTATTTTTGGTTCAAGAAGGGTGGTATGTCCGAGATTTTATTGATATGTCCTCACTTGTGACGGAGGAATACCGTTGTTACATGTACGAAGAGCAATAAGAAAGGAAGTACTACTTCCCTTACAATTAAGATGATCGACAGAGAAAAAACAGTAAACAAGGAAGTACTACTTCCCTTACAATAAGAACTAACAGACCATCAGACCATAAACTAGCAAAGAACCTAATCTTCGATCAAGATGAAACAAACAACGCAACGCCTATCTTTTCTTACGAAAGTACAACACACCCATTATGTGTAAGCGAATCAACCCTCGACAAATAAATGACAGTTCCAAACAAGATAAGAAACGTTTTATATTTCCTTTCACACCAAACTTCGCCAGCTCATTTGCAAACAATGCCTTATCTCATTATCACGTCGGACCAAAAGTGGTGGGTCTTGTTCATTCTGTATCTAACATTAATACACTTCAGATATAGTGCATGGAATTTATGAACACTACCTACTAAGAGAGGAAGGACACACATTACATTTACGAATTTATGCTACCAAGATATAATAAAATCGACACGTATGATATTTCATTTATTATACACCCAAGTTGAAATATATTTAGTGTCTCGCTAAATCGGGAAATGGACCCCAACTTCTGGTCATTCATTTAAACTAGAACTTGGCTTACGGCTTTATAGACAACTATAGCGGTAGAGGAGACATCAAAATAGGTAGGTAGGGTTTTGTATTGTTTTTAAACATTTAGGGTCCGTTTGATTGTAAGGATAGAAAATGGATGGAAAAAAAATATTTTATAAGGAAAATAATTACCTAAAAATTGTTTTGTAGGGAATTGTTAATTCAGTGTGTTTGATTGATATAATTTTCACCCGAAAAATTTTTAAATTCTGTGTTCGTTTGACTTTGTTTTACATGGAAATTGTCCATTAAAGTGATTTTTTTTTCCACAATTGGTTATAAAATTTGTTTCCATTGCGATAAGTAAAAAAAAAAAGTTTTTTTTCCTAAAAAATTATTTTTTTCTTCAAAGTTTAGTATTCGTTTGACTTTATTTTATATAAAAATTGTCCATTAAAGTAAAAAAAAATTTTACAATTGGTTATAAAATTTGTTTCCATTGCAAAAAAAATAAAATAAAAAAAATGAGCAGAAACGTGGAATTGAATTATGGTGGGAAAATGCTTTCCCTCAAATCAAGGCAAAAGGGCGTGTGGGGGTGGGAAAATAATTTGCCTATAAAATATTGCCTATCAAATAACCTAAAAGCAAGAAAATGGAATTTTTTTTCCAACTTCCATTGGAAAAATGGCTTATCAAACAACGCCTTAAAGAAAATGGAAAAAAAAATTGGTCGGGTATGATTTGACACGATTGCTTCATGCCGAGCCGCCTGACTCTTTTGACACCCAGAGTACAATAAAGTTAGCGGTCCCGAAATTAAATCCCCGATCAGACCAGGGACGATGACGCCTCTGGTTTGACCCGGGATTTATCCCGGGGCTTATACCATCTCCCCCCAGAGTAATAGAATTGACAAACTCCACGACTCTGCCGTGTAAAGTACAAATTATATTATTGAATATCTATGTAATATTATTAGGAATCTTGACAACTAAAGTCATCATAAAGTAAGGTTTTGATAAATGTATGACAGATGTTAATGGCTGAATGGAAGTAATTGTTTGAATTTGGTACGTTAATAGAAAGGAAAGTTTTAGTCTTTCAAGTATGTGCTTTTTCTGCATACTTTTACTATGCGTTACGCAAAGAGATACTTACCAATGAACAAATTCAAATCAGAATTTTTGAAAATTCAAAGATTTGGATAGGGCTTAAAGCACTTACACTTCGCTTGGATCATGGGATGTTCCTTTCAATGATTATAGTGCGGTTAAACAAATTCTTTTTCTTATGTTTGACTTGTTATGAGGAAGACTTTAACACAATTGAAACGTGATTTTGTTCAGATTGTGTTTGATGGATATTATTGAGAAAATAATATATTTTAAATAGTAATACGATGAGAAATATGTGGTTGAAAAGTAAGAAAAAGTTATTGATAAAATAGAAAATATCATTTTATTGAAAAATATGTGATTGGGAATGAGTTTTTGAAAGAATGCATTTTGAAGTAATGTGTACCAAACATGGACTTAATTATTCTTTCTATTGTCTAACCTGTTTTATTGAAATTGTGTTATTCGAGCCCACATCTTTTTCATCTTTCTTATTTTTTTCGTCCATCGGGTATACATCTCATTCTTTAGTTATGCAATAATTGATATTGTAAAACATAGTGAGTCTAAAGGGTTCGTTTCATCGTTTGACAGATCTTCTGAACATATTAGGATAATTATTTTAAAACGTTTTTTTTTTCAAACTAAAAGAGTTTTTAAAGAAAGTTCGTCTAATGTACCATTTTTCAAGAAATTCTTCTGCAAGAAGTAAAAGCCCCACCAAACAAATTAGACATTTATATAAATATTTTTATCGAATAAATAAGTTCTCCATATTGTTTTAAAATAGAAACACACACACACAATACAAAATAATAATAATAATAATAATAATAATAATAATAAAGTCTTACACCCAACATGTTTGGGACGACTTAAATTATAATATAAACATGTTAAGATTACCTCATAATCAAATATTTCGTAAGAGTCACAAGTTATTATTAATTTATTATCCACATAATTTATTGGTCTTACAATTTATAAATAGTTAAAAAGTTACGATTTGAGTATATTTCGCTAATGTTAATAAATTTTATATAATCGACCAAACCATTATACTTAGCCACGTATTTTTTTAAGATCCAAAAATATAATTACCATTTTTTTTATAATTTACATTATTTATAAACACTTTTCAAAGAAAATTTTTGTTTACTCTGTTTGAGCTATATTATTTTTTTCATTCTCATTCTTCTACTCATTTTTAACCACACATTTTTCAATAAAATAATATTTTCCATCACATCAATAATTTTTCTTTATTTTTCAATCACATATTCTTCATCAATCTATTATTTTAAAATACATTTTTCCAAAATAACGTGGCTCAAACACACCCTAAAATTTTCACGTGAAATAATAATAAAAAAAAAACTTTAATTTAACTTGTGGATGAGGCCAACCACTCGGAGTCGCCGCGTGCTTTATTAGGCCACATGGAGTGTTCGCCCGCCGTCGAATCCTATATGCTTTTTAGATGGGATAGAAGGCCACTAATATCTTCATTATAGATCATCAATAATACCATAAATCTTTTCAACTATTTTTGTATGGGGCTAACTGTCCTATCAAAAGAAAATTAACTTTTTCTTTATCCAATGCATAAATATTCCAATCCTTTACTTCACATCTGGACCACCTAGGAAACATTTCATCAACTTTTATCAAAATTTATAAAAAAATTAATGATATGTTTGATTCACATTATTTTGAAAAAATATATTCTGAAATAATAAATTGATGAAGAATGTGTGGTTAAAAATGAGTAGAATAATGATAATAAAAATATTAATGTGTATCAAATATAGACTAATTTTAATCCAAACCAAACAGGGGCTACGCGAACTTTTCCCTCAAAGTCAAAATAGAAATTTGACATGAAATTTATTAAATTTTAAGCATCCAATATAAATTTGTATAAACACAAAAATTCATCAAAATGTCGAAAATGGGTTGACAATGGCCATCAATTTTAGAATTCTAGCAATCAAAATTTATATAAAAATTGATGTAGCAATTATAGATCTACTTAGGAGAAATTTAGTAGAATAACAATGTTTAATGGCTAGAATATTACAAGAAAAAAGACAGTTTTAAGAATAAAGTTTTGTAGTGTTATTCAGAGAAAAATCTTAGCCCGGTCATCCTCGTAGGGCATTTGCTTAATTACACAGCTTCAAGATGGTGGCTTGCCTATCTTGTCAAGTTATCGTGCTTTCCATCGAGTTGCGTGTCCTACCTCGCTTGAATGAATTTCACTGATTGAGAAGTTCAGGTAGATTAGATCATTATGACGTCTAAGCATGTTGTCTAGGTTATCATTGCCTACAATTTAGATAATTCTTGATTTCTCCTAATCAGTGAGCATGGTTGCGCTACCGTTGAAGTTTAGGCCTCCTTATCTTTGATTGTTTTTAGTGAGTGGTGTAAATGATATTGGAGAACATTCCTCCAATACACTCGTGATGAAATTTTCTCATGACGGACAACCTTAGGCATTCGACTAACTGAGACATATGGTCCGACCTCATCTCACAAGCAAGGACTTCTTTAGATAAGCCTTTTTAATCACTTTGAAACGAGTTCAAGCTCTATACGAAGCGATCTTTCAGAATTGGACCCGAGCATAACTCAAAGAGAAAAAGTACTAAAATTTTGAGGAAGGATTTTCCACGTCTAAGATTCGCTTTATCTTCGAATTTTGTGAAAAGGAAAGGACATTGGATAATGGATTTGAATAGGCAGATGACCGCAAATAAAATAGACACATGACTGTGTAGATAAGCATATGGTGTATGTAGCTGCCCAATTTGCACCACAATGTATAATTTAAATCTCAATGGCTACGATTTATCTCTATCACTAATCTAACTTTTGCCAAATGGACCCTTTTCAAAATGAAGTGATGTTGGATTTATCTTATCTCACATTATTGGAATTCATATCTCATTTACTGCTGACAATCGCATCATATATAATAAGAAGGATCATGCCACACTACCAGAAGGATTTTGTCAGATTCTTACCAGATACTCACAAGAATTTT
>CAIGRO010256040.1:0-13582 GCA_903798355.1 Fraxinus baroniana
TTTCAAATTTTATTAATAATTAAATAAGAAAGATTCTAAAATTATTGGAAATGTTTCTTAGAATTTTAATTTCTGAAAACTATCCAAAGCGAAAAAGACACTTTCGAAATTTCCATGCAAATTAGGTTATTGCAGGCTTATAGTCAAAAAAGCTTGCTAGGCGTACACGTAGGGGTTCACACCGACACTCACAAATAGGGTGGGTGGGTATGTTTTTTACTTTTTTTTTTTATCGAGATGGGTCCTACTCATGTGAGACATTGTACAATCGGGAAAACTCAATAGTCAAATTATATTAAAAAAAAAAAAAAGATTAATTACTAGTCCTTGAATATACAATTCAATTTACCAACTATAACTGGATTTGACCAGTTAATAGGAAAAAAAGTCAGTCTTAAGTCTATTTTACTATTCATGTTATTTTCATGTATCTATATTCTCTTTATGGTTTTCTTAGATTTTTTGCGCTATTAATTTAGGGTCGACCTTGAGATTTTGAGGGTTGTGGAACCTAAAAGAGGGATTACTAGGTGAATTAATTGGCTAATTTTCTGAAATGAACAAAACAAATTAAAAAGTCCAGTTTTTCTCACTCTAGGTTGAGAAGAGAACTAATTTTTTTTGTTCTTTTTTTGACTAATAGGAAACTTTTTCAAGAAAAGCCATTAATTGGAAACAAATTAAAATAATTATTTTTGTTTATCATAGTATATTGAATTTAAAAATATCGATATTAATTTATAGTCTTTGTGCCTTTTAAACCTAAATATTGTGTCCTTTGACTGGACCAAAAAAGCGAAAAAGATTCTTTATTAAAATATATTATAAAAATTGAAAAATGTAAATATATAACTAATTTTATTTGTTGTGCCCGTGTAATTATAGGGGCATGTGATCGCACCAGCTGCACATCCTCAGGGTCAGTCCTGCAATAACTCAATATTATGAAATAATAAAGGGAAAATTAAACAATATACTTGTAATATTGTACTTTTGACAATACTATTAGACTTACAAACATGAATGTATAAGCATCAAGTAATGGATTTTCCCAATGTTTTAAAAATCGACCCGGGTACTGACCCGGAAAAGAGTAAGGGTCAAGGGTCGAAAGGTCGACCCGGGGTCGACCCGTTTTTTTTTTTTTTTAATAATTTTACAAAAAATCACCAAATAAAACAAATTTTTTTCTTTTTTGAAATCACAAAAAGTAAAGAACTATAACAACAAGAACGCATCTATACAATTAATATAAATAATTAAATACAATCAATAAATCAACGTTCCTTTCAATCCAATTACGTAATGTAAAATAAAGATTGACTTCCTAAAAATTAAGTATTGCTATCCATCCTACATAAAAGCAATGAAATGAATATAGGTGTTTTTCAACAGTAAAAGCTAAAATGAATTCCACGAAATGATTATGCAAACTTATGTACAACCACAGTAAAGCAGACAGAGAGCAAGGCAGAGAGGAAATCCAATTATATTCCACAAAATTATGATAGTTCAGAAATCAATTCTGCTATGCAAATCCAATTACATTCCACAAAATTATGCAAATGTCTTTAGAAAATGATTTCAAATTTCATTAGAGTTGTTTTTGTTTAAATGAAATTAGTTCACACATTATGTGTAAAAATGTAAATAAAGCATATAAAAATAAAAAATATGTAAAAGTTTTGTTAACCAAATAAACCAAAGAAGTTATCTTTTGAAAAATTTGTAAAAGTTTTGTTACCAAATAAACCAAAAAAGCTTCTTTTGACTTTTGTTCACATATTTCATAATCATTTGCAGTAGTAGCATTCTTTTCCTGTTTATATATATTTATTTGACATTTCGTGGTTTCAATTTTTAAAGAAATCGTGGATGACTTTGTACCTGTTTAACTTGGACTTCTTCAGATGAAAGGAATAACCTTATTGCTCAGTTTTGGAACTTCCGGTATCAGTTTCAGGGCAGTCGGTGGCGGCATGGAAGAATGAGAGCGACAGGAGAAGGCAAGGAAGAGTGAGGCGGCATGGAAGAATTTTGGAATTCTCTCTAAAGGGTTTCAAATGGGTTATGGCTTTGAACCGGGAAAACCGTCTAAACTATGTCCGGGTCACTGGTTTTACAAAAATCGGGCGGGTCACCAGGTTTTAAATTTCCAGTTTTAAATGCCTAACGGACCCGATTTTGGGCCCCGGTTCCCGGTTTACCCGGTCGTATGGGCTAGACCGGTTCTAACAACATTGGATTTTCCCCAAGTAGCGAGTTAGAATGTGACCACGAGACATTACATTCAATGCATGAAGATAATGAGAATGATTACGATGACTATGGTGTAGTCATTTTATCTCTCACATTTAACTTTAAAATATTTTTTTGAACCTTTAATTGGAGATTGGAAAAAAGTCCCCCTTAAAAAGTATTGTACCATATTTCACATCTGTCATTCATAATACATTTCACATATAGTGTGTTGGATTATCTTTGGGAGTGCTCATATTAAGATCTTTTATATACGCCGTGGAGTCTAATATACATGTCTTTCATTTTCTATTGATATTTGTGTTACATCAAAATAATAGCGAATGAATATCGACTTAATAAATACAGGATGAACACATACTGAATTTGCAATACATACCTAACAGAAATACCGTATAAATATATACCGAATACTAGCTAACCGAATGTTAGCTAAACTATTACAAATCAAATAATTTATTAATTACAATAAAATAGAACAAGTAATCTAAATTGCTTTAAAAAAAACTAGTCGAATGAAGCGAGGCCCGTGTGAACATAGTTTTCTTAAAACGGATTTGCCCCCTCACCGTATGTACTTGAGGTTTAGTTCGAGCGTCTCTTTTCCAGGATACAATGAAAAAATAAGTAGAGTCTAAGCACTGTAGATACTACTCTGACGAGTTGACTTAGTATTTGAACACTATCACCAAGATCTTAACAGAAAATAAATTATGTATGCAGATTGATTTTTTTTAATGCAAAAAAATAATTTTCTTCGTGCGATACAATGGAGGAAGATGGCTGAATAAATAGACTGTAATGAAGAATCAACAGCTAGGAGTTATGTTATTAACCACCATTAATTCGGCTGTTAATCTCTATTAACACAGGCATAATCACATGAGTTTCAGGAGTTAAAATAATTTGAAAGGTTTTAGAAAAAATAAAGTAAAGGCAAAACGTTGATCCTCCTAATGATCAGTTTTTAGTCAATTTGGTCCAACATTTGTGTAAGTAGGTCGCGCCCACACACAAGTTCAAGATTCGAAGCCCATTTCGATCTGCGATTTACACCCCCTGCGCACGCGCGTGGAGAAAGTCTCTATACTGCACATTATTACACATTTCTAAAGTGCATCATATTTAAAATAGTCTTGCATTTATCTATTTTTCTATGTGAGATAACTTTAAACTGGTTTTCCTTCAATACAAAACATTTTCCAATGCATTACTTTGAACTCCAATTTTCATTCACCTGAGCATCATTTTGGTAAATAAATATATGATTTTGATATTATTACGGAGGAGAACAAAAATCAATCTTGATCTTAAAAAATAACCAAACGGGTCCCACTCGAAATTTATGCTAAAGTCAGTCATTTTACTCATTTTTTCCAACAATTTGTATACGAATACTATGAAGGACGTAAAATAAATAAAAAAAAATCTCCAAATCACTACTAGAAAATGTCTCTATTAGGGCATGTTTGATGACTTTGATTTTCCATGGAAAATGGTCCCACTTTTTTGTTGTTTGATGACAATTTTTTTTTTTCATTGGGGATGAGTCTCATGCGCCTTTTTTCCTTTGAATTGTGGAATTGATTTTCTTGCCTAAAAGGTAGTAAAAGTTTTTCCAGCTTTTTTGTTTTTTGGGCAATTGGAAAATAGTCTAAACACATTTTTTTTTCACTTTTATTGACAATTTTCATATAAAACAAAGTCAAACGAATGGTATTCGGTATGATAATTTTTTCTTTTTGGCAATTGGAACAAATTCTAGACCCAATGGTAGAAAAGATTATCACTTTAATGAACAATTTTCAGAAGGACGTAAAATAAATAAAAAAATCTCCAAATCACTACTAGAAAATGTTTCTATTAGGGCATGTTTGATGACTTTGATTTTCCATGGAAAATGGTCCCACTTTTTTGTTGTTTGATGACAAATTTTTTTTTCATTGGGGATGAGTCTCATGCGCCTTTTTTCCTTTGAATTGTGGAGTTGATTTTCTTGCCTAAAAGGTAGTAAAAGTTTTTCCAGCTTTTTTGTTTTTTGGGCAATTGGAAAATAGTCTAAACACATTTTTTTTCACTTTTATTGACAATTTTCATATAAAACAAAGCCAAACGAATGGTATTCGGTATGATAATTTTTTCTTTTTGACAATTGGAACAAATTCTAGACCCAATGGTAGAAAAGATTATCACTTTAATGAACAATTTTCATAAAAAATGAAGTTAAACGGACACAAACTTTCAACTTTTCAGGTGAAAAATAATACCAATAAAATTCTAGACCCAATGGTAGAAAAGATTATCACTTTAATGAACAATTTTCATAAAAAATGAAGTCAAACGGACACAAACTTTCGACTTTTCAGGTGAAAAATAATACCAATCAAACACAATTTCCTGTAAAATATTTTCTTTCCACCCATTTTCCACATTTGCAATCAAATGGACCTTTAGTGATCATTGGTGAACTATCGATTACTCATTTGGAAATTGAGAGAGTGAGAAAATTACTTACGGTAAATTTTATTTTATAGGATGACATTTATTGGAGGAAGTTTCTATGACCAACCTCTACGCGGTTTTTAACAGTGAATTACCTAGTGGATATAAACAAGAATAAAGCTACTTGTACATTGCTTTTGCACATCATGGATGAAGTCATTGACTATTTTAAGTATTGTTAAAATCAATGATAAAATTGTGTGCCACATCACGAAGTATATACAAAGCTGTCACTATGATGTACATGTAGCAAAACTATATAAACGAACCCATCTGAATTTTTTAAAGATTAATTTATTTGAGTTTTTGGTGTTGACTACTTTGATATTCATATGGAAAAATATAGGATTTAAAATAGAATAGATATGGTGGTTGTCCATCAAGTATACTGCTCATTTGCCTTGCATATCAAGCAACGTTGTCCCCCACCCATCCTCTTTTTGTCATGATCAGTCATGTGAGTTCTGATCATTTTTTAATTTTTTTTCCCTCTTTCTCTTGTTTCTATGAGCATGTTTACTCAAACTTAAAATTCAATTAAAATTGAAAATGTGATCGTTATTGGATTCCACTCGTCTAATAAAAGTTAACAATAACGACTAATTTTTCAATTTTAATCCGATTTTAATAGTTACCGAACAAGCCCTATATATGTCCATTTTTTTGGGGTGGGCTGCTGGGGTGTTTGGTTCTCTCTCTCTCTCTAAGTGCTCAAACGCGTTTAGACTCCACTATTTTATCTAAGAGATTAACGTATTAAAAATTAGAATGAAAAAACATTATTCAGTTAATGTACCAAAGTACTAGGACTAAGATTAATATTGGATCATTTATGTAAAAATAAAAAATAAAAAAAATTACGCATTAAAACTCAAGATATAATCTTTACATTTTCTCGTATATATAATAATATGTTAAAGCATCGTAATTTAAATTGTTAAAAATAATTTATTTGTTTATACTTGTCTATATCAAGAAATGAATATTAATTCCTAAATTCATTTTTGTTCAAGATGATATATATATTCTTTAATTCTTAGTTTTGTCCCAATATTTGAAGATGTAGCTTTATTGAAATTCATGTCAACATTTTAGTAAGAAAATACTAAGGGCTCGTTTGGTAGAGATTAAAATCGGATTAAAATTAAAAAATTAGATATTATTGTTGACTTTTATTAGACGAGTGAGACCCAATAACGACCATATTTTTAATTTTAATTCCTACCAAACGGGGCCTAAGAATATAGTTACGTATTAGATGGTATGCTTGGATTATCTAAGTATATGAAACAATAACATGTGAAGAGGTTGTTTCCTGGCTTTTGCTTGCAAAAATCTATTTGTACATAAATAACTTTCATTGAAATTCACCAGAATATTAGCAATGAGTGGACCCCATCGTGTATTTAAAAGAAAGAAATGAGCAGGGCCCACCTTGTGAGTGTTTCTGTTGGTTTTGCTTCGCAAAACTCTGCTTGCTTTACCGGTCAAGGAGACTCAAAACAAAGGCGTGGCTGCCCATGAGCTTTACAAAAATCCAATCTCAGAGAGAGAGAGAGAGAGAGAGAGAGAGAGAGAAACCGTGTATATGGTGTTCTTCAATTAGGAAAGACTTAAAGGCAGTATATTGCGTATGTGACACCTTTTTCTTTATCTCACCGGCTTCCGTTAAAGTGTAGAGGGAATTCTGCTGTTGTTTCATAGCTAAAGCAGGTTTTATAACTCTCTTCCACCCTCACAGTTCCTCTTTTTTCCTCTCTCTCTAGCCCTCACCAGTTTAATTTTCTTCAAAAATATTTTAATTTCCAGTCTTGATTTCTTGTGGATTACTGATTGTTTTTTTTTTTTTTTTAATAAAACAATCTTTATTATGGTTTTTCTTTACATATTAAAAACTATTAAGATTTTACTTGTTCAATTTTGTGATTAATTTCAAGAATTTCTGCTTGTATACATATGAATTACTATATATAGAGACTTCAATTCAGACAACATAAGAAGATTTTGTCCAAGGTAAGGTTTCTTATGGAAGTTTGTCAGCCAAGTTGTACGTTTGAAGAGCCATGAATAAGTCTCAGTTAGGATCCATCAGCAGTTCTAATCTCATTGATTCGAAGCTTGAGGAACATCGATTATGTGGATCCAAGCAGTGTCCTGGATGTGGCCAAAAGCTCGAAGGGAAGCCAGTACGAATTTTACTAATTAAAGAATAATTAAGTACGTTTTCAATTTATTCTCGTTTTTTGGTTTAATATATTAAGTTAATTTTTAAATCATCTGCAGAATTGGGTAGGTCTACCAGCAGGAGTAAAATTTGATCCGACAGACCAAGAATTGATAGAGCACCTTGAAGCAAAAGTAGAAGGCAAAGAATCAAAATCTCATCCATTGATTGATGAGTTCATCCCTACAATTGAAGGTGATGATGGGATTTGCTATACTCACCCAGAAAAGCTTCCAGGTATCAGAAATACACTTTCACTGTGTGTAATGTGCGTGTACGTGAAATTGCTTCTCCTTAATTCAAGGAGTTAGGTTATACACTTTCTTGCTTGCAAGACACAACTAGAAGGATTCTAGGGTTAGTTTTCTGATAACTTGGTTTTTTCTGCTATTTCAAGAAATTTAATTAAAGTCTCTTAGTTTGTTGCACCTAAGTAAACCTAACTTTGATTTTGTTTACTTTCTCCGTTCTTGGTTTAGTTTCAAATAAAATTTGCACTAGGCGCTCGTTCGGCTCCTTTTTGGCCTGGAAGTTCACTTCTAACGACTAGCTCCTATAGCGCATTTTGATTTGGAAGCAACTAAATATACTAAATCTTACATGGTTTTTTCAGGCGTAACAAGGGATGGATTGAATAGGCATTTCTTCCACAGACCATCAAAGGCTTACACCACCGGTACAAGAAAAAGACGAAAAATTCAAACCGAATGTGACTTAAAGGGGGGAGAAACCCGGTGGCACAAGACAGGCAAAACCAGGCCAGTCATGGTTAATGGAAAGCAAAAGGGATGCAAGAAAATTTTGGTTTTATACACAAATTTTGGGAAAAATAGAAAACCTGAAAAAACAAATTGGGTGATGCATCAATACCACATAGGTCAAAATGAAGAAGAAAAAGAAGGTGAACTTGTGGTTTCCAAGATATTTTATCAGACTCAACCAAGGCAATGCAATTGGTCCGAAAAGAATAGCACGAATAATGCTGTTGAATTACCAACTAGCAGTGATCCAAATAGGGATAGTGACAGTATTGGGATCTGCTCTTCCAAGGAAATAGTCCCTCCGACAGATGAATTCCATGGCAGCCGTGGTGGTGGCACCGGCGGCACTGGCAGCTCTCCTATGTCTAGCTATGGTGCATTAGATATCCAACAATTGAATGCAGACCATTTCAGCTTCCTTCCGTTTACAAAAGTACCCTTTGATGAGGTACTTATATGCGTATCTGTCGATCATCTCTATTTAAAACTGCAATTAATTTCTCACACATCTTGCTCAAAAATCTTATTACAATAATACCTACAATTTTATAAATTATACAAAAAATTACTAGTTGCTGGAAATTAATGTAGATTTTTAGGTAATTTTAATCATAAATTACTTTACCAAAATTCTTCTTTCTTTCAAGTGAATTTTGTTACTGTATTCAATATTTTCTAAAATTAAAGTGAACATTCTTGCTGCTATGTAGTATATATCCAATGTGTTATATTCTATGTAGAGTTTAGAACAAAATTATAAGTAATTGACTTATAATTTCAAGCAAGTAATGCATGCATGCAATACCAAAATCTGCACAAAAAATTGCTTATCACATTTGGATGCTTGTACATAAAGCCTGAAAATGATATCGGATTTGCTTGATAATAACACTCATCTAATTAAAAAAAACTAAACAGTTCACCAACCGGAATAGAGAAAATTAGAAAAAGTAAAATCGAAAAAAAATAAATAAAAATTGAATGAACATTAAAAAAAAAGGAGAGAAAAGAAAAGATCAAATTAAAAAGAAAAGGCACAGAATATTAAAAAGAACCTTGACAAGGGACTAGCCAGCTAGCAAACTGTTTATGAATTATTAATTTGTTGCAGGCTGGGATTGGAGAAGCTTCAATTGCAAGGGAAGTTTCAGCAGCAGGCACGTACGATGAGCATCAAATGCCGCCACCACACGTGACCCATGAGGCTCAGCAACACCAGATTGCAACCGCAGCGTACCACATCAGCAGGCCTTCACTCTCAATATCCGCCATTATTTCTCCTCCACCTCTTCATCATCATACCTCTATCATTCTTGATGAGGACTCCTTCCATGTCCCTAGAATGATTCTCCAAAATCAAAATTTTCAGGTAATTAAACCATGTAAACCCAACATTTTCTTGAACCTTTAGAAACAAATTATAAGATTAGATAGCATTATATTTGATGATTCTCCAAATTTATTTCGAATGAGGATTTGTTTGTTGCTGGAAATGCAGTCACAATTTAGCGTCTTTTGCATTTTCTAAACGGTTCTTTCTGTCTACTTAGGCAGCATGACCTTCCATATTATTGAAAACAGCCTAAAAATTTGCTTTTTTGGCGTTTAAGCAAAGCCAACATGCTCGATAAACCACACCCAATCATAGTATAGTGATTATGCCTAAGATCCTAATGTTATGTTCGGTAGGAAGGATTTGACAAGATCAAAAAAGAAAAATAAATAAATTATAATCTTGTGTATTGTATTGTTTTGGCAATGCTTACTGATATGCACTAATGGTAAATCAAGCCAAATGAGTCTGTGATGATTTTATGACTTCTATGTTGCAAACAAGTAATTATATTGTTCCTTTATATACCTGTTGTCTTTTATAGACAATGCATTATCTTAAAGATGATTATGTTTTATTTTGTTCTAAATGACTGCATTTTTTTTCAGCAGCAACATCATAAACTAGGAAGAAGGTCTGCAACAGGATTGGAGGAAGTCATCATGGGTTGCACTTCAATTGATCACATCAAGGAAGTAAGTATAAACTTTATAATCCAGAAGCAAATTACTCTTTCATGTAAAATTGTTTTCCGAGTAGTAGAAAAAGTAAAAGTAACTATAGATTGAAAAGGATAAGGCATGAAAACAAGCAACTTTTTTCAGAAATCTTGATAATAAAAACAGAAGGAAGTTGTACATTACTATTAGTCTAATTTAAATTTATCTAAAGAGAAAGTTTGGAATAAAAAAAACTAAAGATATATAGCAGTTATTAGAATCTTTTTTCCTTTATCTCCTTTTCCTTTAGTTTAAACATAATATCTTAACTGTGAAAAAGTAAATGAAATAAGTTGCATTGCTTGCTTGATCAGTACAGTAAATTTGCAGCTGTTTATGTATATAGGCTAAGTTTTTCAGTATAGGGGTGCCTAGTGCATTTAGGCTAACTTTTACGAACAAAATGACATGATTGGTAGAGAGGACGATTGATCATACGTCCCAATACGATAAAGAAATTTTAATTACTTTTTGTATGTTACTACAGAATCACCCCACAAGACTTACTAGCAAAGGAAGAAGATGCTTGCTAGTTTTTTCTCTTCATATTCCCTCCTTGCATTTTTTATTTTTGTCCATCAATTGTGGAAGCTGTAAAAAGATTCCTCCTTTCTTCTACTTTTGAAAAACTAAAGTTAAAATATGGAGCTATTAATTTGAAATATTACTAAGAACATAATTTTAACAACTAACACAAAATAATAATATAAAGACCATTGAAAGTTATATTCCATTATGTCATTTGGCTATTAATTACTATTCAAATGCAAAAAGAAACTCAACAATGAAAATTATTTGAATTGGGAAAAGAAAAGGAAAGAATGCTAGTGATCCTTCCTAACATTTTTTTTTTTCATGTTTGGACTCATAGAAAAAGATCATTTCCTTGTAACTCATAAGTTCTTGTCAATCCAACTCATTTTATTTAGACTCCATCTTCAACATGTCTTGAGTGCATACCAGCATTTTTCAATCGAAATCTTGAATCACGCAACATTTCACAAATAAGTGACGAAGAGACTTGTATTTAAAACCTTGGTATGCTGTGATAACATATTGAATTACCTCATCTCAAGGTTTAAGGCTTTTAAAAAGTGGAAAAAAAAAATCGATTTAAAATTTGTTTTTCGACAACTCTTACCCTTATGTGCACATGTTGATGCTGTTATTTCAGGAGTCATCCATTACAAATCCACAAGATGCAGAATGGTTGAAGTACTCCACCTTCTGGCATGACCCTGACAACCCGGATCATCATGGGTAGAAACAAAACATAAAAGATTCAGATTCAAAAAAACATTCCCCACACAGACAAAATCATTAGTACTAGAAGCTTTCTCCAAGTGCCGATGGACCATATCTATATATATGTGTATATATATAGTTTTACCTTTTTTCCATCTAATTTTCCTGTCAATGTCTGGTTAAGGTCATAAACTCCACTGAACTAACTGTGCCAGTTGGAAAAACAAGAAAGAAAAGAAGACAAAAGGACAACCAAGAAAGGGAAAATAAGGAAAATCAAGAAAAGGTGCTTTTTCTTTTAGAAAACAAGACCCCCAAAAAGCAACGAGAATTACAACATTATGATTAGTGTATCATGTTTATGGTTATTATAATTATTTTCTTCTTATAGTGATTGTATAGTTTGTTTCATTAACTTTTACAAAGATGATATTAATTTACAGGTTCAAGCTAAAGTGAAAAGAGACCTTTTTTCTTCATGTACTCCTCCACAAGTCGTTTTGCTTGAAAGAATTCGATTTATACTAATAGTTTACGAAATATAATTTTTCACTCTACTTTCCACAATGCGACAAATGAGTTCTACGATGAAAATATTTCTTTGAATTTTGATGTTGTGAAAGGCGAGACTGATATTGATAATTATCCACGATGACAATTGAGGTAAGGACTATTTGAAATGCGCTTCACGTCTACCACATGAGGTCGTCGACCCACATGTTTACCAACATGAGATCCTTTACGTTCACATAGGCAGTCGACTCCCATGAGGCTGTCTACCGACCATGAGACCCTTTACGTTTACATAGGTCATCTACCACTATGAGGCCAACGTTACACCTAACCGTACAATTGACAATGAGCTAGACGAGAACCTCTCTACGCCAAACATATGTGCAACCAACCACTTGAGGAGTGAGGGTCACCCCATCAGAATGTGGGGGAAGTAGGAAAGTTTATATGAGACACGTGGCAACAGGTGCCATAAGTACCTATAAGGTGAGAAAGGTATGAACTCTTGAAAAACTGAACTATTTTTGAATTCCAATTATTCTCTCTTCATACTTCTTGAAACCGATTACTAATTCTCAAGCCGGAGGTGCAACGAGGGAGAAAGTTCCGACCTCATTTTTCAGGTAGCAACAACTGATTGGAGTAATCATAACACCGTACATGCCAAGGTGAACACAGAGGACAATCTCACTACAAAATACTTAGAAATAGAATAATATTCTAACTTATCCCATGTTTGAAACTCATTTTGAGGAGAATAGAAATTTTGTAATAGTGATTAATGTAAGAATGTGTGATGGAAATGTGATCAAATTTTTTTTATTTGTATGTAATATTATTTTATTAGGAGAATGTGTTGTTGAAATGAAAAATGAAAATGAGAATAAGAAATTAATGGGTGTCAAACGGGGGATTATTTGAATTAGAAAGCTTCTCCTATGTGTCACAACCTCAAATAACACGAGAAAATAGGTCATTCTTCTTTTCGTGTGTTATATGGAGTTTTATCAATCAATTTGAATATAACACGATTTAGTTTCTAGCACTCAGTACGTATGCATAGCCCAAAACCAATTTTGAAAATTTTACATGGCTTTCATTGCATCATTTTCGATTTCTCCTTTTAGAAACACCATTCATACTAGTCGCAATCAAAAGAGTCCTAGGTAACATTATGTAACTTAGGTTACATAAAAAGAAAAAACAGGACTGGTAGTTTACCATATCATAGATAAGTGCGATTTTTTTGTGCCTCTTATATTCTATGCTCTGCTATCAAGATATAGAATGGAGATTTTATTATTAACTGTTTCATTTATATCGTATAACCATTAAAATGAAATGAATGACAATCGTTCTTGTTATACAAAAATAGAACTGAAAATTACAGATCGAATAAATCTCAAAATCCTTTTACAATCGATTTTACCAAATCACCACTGAACATCAAGATCTCACAAACTATAGGTTTGGAACACTAAAACCAACTCATTCAACACAGTGAGAGGCCCAGATTCACACAGAAACCCTCACGAACAATCCTGTAAAACAAAGTTACTTCAATGAGCCAGAAGGATCCAAAGTTACCAACTACATACCCTACTCAAAACAGATTTCACAAAGAAACAACACTCAAGAAACGGATTCCACAGATCTTCACAAAAAAGAAAATGAATGAATGGAGAGCACACACAAGTCTCCAGAAGAACGAGAGAAAACAGAAAGAATAGAATGAATCTTGAAACCATTCGAATTTCTCAAAATATCAAGGCCTCGAGATTGGCAGCACTCATCCAACGACTAAGAGCAACTAATCAATTTTTACCTTACTTGACCGATTATTGGGCCAGGTTTCACTGGACTCGCTTCAGTTAAAATAAGGTTATTAATGGGTCAAAAGGCCAGATCATCATCGCCTAAGTGGGCTGGACACTAGCATCATCACAACCCAAAGTTCTTAATCGCACTGGATGAGCATTTCATGTCCAAACATGAGACAACATTATGGTTCTTCGTAAGAAATTGA